>CAOKZL010002606.1:0-175570 GCA_948472985.1 Iguana delicatissima | reverse complement strand
AAGAAGAAAAGAACATAACTTTTTGAGTTGCAATAGTTAGTATCAAACAAAGTGGTATTTTTAGCATGACAATTTTAGACAGAAATGAGGTATATTAAGAGGAAAATCCATTAGGCAACTCAGACCTTCAGAGCTATATGGGACATACCTACTTAACTGGCTTAAACCCAAGTGCTTCATCTTAATAATTGGTTTGTGAATCATACTCTTGAGAGCAGCCAAGTTGAATTCCAAGTTAAGATAGTCTGAAAGGAAATCAGTCAAAATGAGCCATGTTTGGAACAGACAAGAAGTCTCACTGTATGGCGATGGTCCAACATGCAATAGCTGGGAGTATACATCATGTCAACAGGTCATCATCACTGAGTACCTGTTCAACAAGAAGGAGAATAGAAAGGCTGGAGGCACTGAATATAATTCTCCTCTTCTCCCAAAGATATGATTGGTAATGAATTCAAGAATGAGGAGGTGCAGCCAGCTAAATCTGTTGCAGCTTAAAGTAAGGAGACTTGTGGCAGCTTAAAGACTAATAAGTTTTATTTGGCATGAACTTTCAGATGAAGTGGGCTAGAGTCCATGAACGCCTATGTTGAATAAAGCTTGTCTGTAAGGCACAACATGATTCCTTGTTATGAATCATACTTTCACTGATGATCTAACTAGAACTAGCATCCTGTTTATGTTTCATGCATACTGTGGACCTTCGGTATCCACTAAGGTTTGTTTCCAAAGACCCTCTGTGGATACCAAAATTTGTGAATGCTCAAGTTCTGTTATGTACGATGGTGTCATAAAATGGTGTCCATTACAGAAAATGTCAAACTCAAAGTTTGCTTTTGGAATTTTTTTTGGGGGAGGAATATTTTTGAGTTGTGGTTGCTTGAATCCATGGATGCAGAATCCTTGGATATGGAGATCCAACTGTACATAATTTCCTGTATGCATCTGTCTGTACTTTTTTGACTGTGGGGTATTGTTTGTATTCAGTTCAAAGTTGTGTAAGCAGAGATCTGCAAGTGCAATTGTTGCATGTGCAGTTGTGGCTCATAACTGTGCTTTCAGTTTGCCAATTGATTCCATGCTATTTCCACAACATGTGGTATAATACAACCACCATTTAACTACATGGGTGTAGATTTACTACACTTGTACATGCATAGTCTCAACTGCAGAATCAGGCCAGGAATGCTGCATCTGCTTGCACATACAGTTCCACCTCCAGCTGGTGATAAGAAAACATTTGCTGAGATCCTACATTATGCTGGTAGAGTTTAGGTCTCCATGTGCATAATTTCAGAATGAGGCAAAGGGTGCTTGTTTCACCTATTTGCATCCTCTTGCAGCACACCAGCACTGCAGCTGGGTGCAGTTCATGTCCCTGGCCACTGACTGGTTATCGGACTGTTTCCAGGGGGAAAAACACCTGCTCTGGAAAACAAGAGAAAGAAGGAGAAGCTTCTACCTCCACTGAATGCCTGATCCTTCCTTTCAAAAGTAGGCAGAGTGAGACCACTTGTATCTTCATAGCCATCAGTGGCCAGGGAGACAGAGCTGCACCTGAAAGCCCCTAGGTTTTGCTGCATGATAGGGTGACAACCTTGTAGAAAGAAGTACTAGGTATCTCCTTCTGCAATGTCTGAAAAAGTAGATATGGTATAACCACTAGTTATGTATGTCACCAGCAAGATGCTAGCCATAAATCTTCTGCTCTACATAATCCTGATAGCTTCTCCAGCTAAAGGGAGATCTTATAGTGAACTGAGATGACCAAGCAAAGATCAGCAGCTCTACACTGTGGACATGAGAGGCTACAAAGAATCTGTTTTTCACTGTTATTTAGAGAACCTCTTTTCTATCACATGGCTTTGACATTAGGGCTTTGTGTTGTGTGAATTATTTGGAAAAAGGCTAGACTACAGCTTCTTTCCCATGACAGTGTTGCCCAGTCATTGAAGAGAGTGACACTGTGACATGAGGAAGAGCAGAAATTTACAAAATTACATTAAAAAAATGAACAGTTGAGTTATAGTTCTCAACCCCAAGAGTAGTTGTTACAGCTATAGCTACATTTTTAAAAAGTAACTCTTTATTTCCCCTTTTCAAAAAACAGATGAACTAGTAACCTTTAGTTACTTTTCCAAAACCAATGGAAAGTTACACCAGTGGTCTGTGGCAAAAAGCACACCATCCTTCCATCCATTTTGTCATAGCAAAGCACAAGAAAACAGTATGAGGCACCAGGTGAACTGTGCATGAATTGTATGATATTCTTCTTCAGTCATTCAGTGAGGATGCATACTCGTACTAACTACAAAAGAAACCAAAACTAACACTGAATGACAGAAGCAGTGAATGATTTCTCCTTAAATTGCAACTGTAACATATTTTCATCATTCAGAAAAGGAATTAATTATAAGTAACATATTATTTCACACCAGTAAAACTACTTTTCCATGGTGGTGGAATTGCATGCTCCTGTGAGGCAAAAGGCTATGCTGCTGGTAGGACTGTAGCTGGTTGTCTCCTGTGTCAAACATGCTTTGCTGAAGAGCCAGACCAAATGTGCCAAACAGCTACTTGGCAATGGCAGGAGGGAGGGTGACACTGGCAAAGGATCTCTGGAAGCCAACTGTCAAAACAAGAGATAGTACTAGAAGATGAAACTCACAGATTGGATGGCACTCAACAAGTTACTGGGCTGTGGCAGGTGGCCCGGCTCAACAAGCTAGGCCATGTGGCTCATGGAAACAGAAAGCTTTTTGGACTCAATAGTTTGGAAAGGAACCATTCAAGCTGTTGACATGCTCAGAGGTGAAAGAAAAGTCAAGTCAACAATGCATATTAAATGGGAAGTTGAAAGTTGTAGTATACCAAGTGTATGAACACATTTCAATATTTGCTAAACGTGGGATAAAGTGTACCATGTCTGCAATGAACACTGTCAAAAAGTGATCCCAGAAACCAGGGGTTAGCAATACCTAAGGGTTTGGGGACAATTTTGCCATCCACTGACTTGGGGAGTAAATACCCACTGCCCTCTCCTGACAGCTAAAATGACAATGTGCACCCCAGAAGGCTCTGTAGGGCACAATTGTCCCTTTCACGTAATCCCCTCTTTAAGAAGAATAGAAACAAAGAAGAAGAAGACCCCCACCCCAGGACATCATTTCAAAAAAGGAAATGACCTCCCCCAGCAAATAGGTTTCGGGGGTCACTGTTTCCCATCTGGGAGCCTTTTTCTTCTGATGTTCAGGGTTGCTTGGAGCTTGGAAGAGTTTTGTGGGGCTGAGAGCCTCCTGGGGGGCATGGTGCAATACAAGTTTCCCATGGGGTCCATTTTTCCCATCTCTTGGAAAAATGAAATGGGATTGGAAATAGCACTTGCTGAGGAGGTTCCCAGTCACGTCAGAATTGGAAGAGAGCGAAGAGGCTTTGGGGAGATGCTTTTAGTAAGTCAGAAAGTGGTATAGGGAGAAAGAGTTACTCCCTAACCTTCATCATAGCCCTGAAGTGAATGGAGAAGGGGCATGTGCTGGTTCTTTTTGTGAACAAAAATATATCCATGATTCTTTTCATTCACACAACACAAAGGGATAAGGTTATCAACTTTGGGAAATAGTGTAAAAACTGAATTCCTTATCCCACTTTTGGTTTAATACTATAGCACAATAGCTGATCAAAGGGAATTGAAAAGTACTGGCATGTTTTGCTTCATGTCCTCCAAGTCAGCAGGCTAGATTCATGTAACACAAATGAGAAGTAGAAACTCCTCATGCTCTTGAAGCAATGTGTGTGGGAAATTCAGCACAGGCCAAAGAAGACAATTGGCTACATTTCAGAACCTGGCAGGATTCCTGTGGTTTAAGAATCCAAACTGAATGTGAACCTTAATTTCATCAACAATTGCAGCTCTTGCCTGGGAATGAGAATATATTATTAACTAAAATTTATAGACTTGCACCAAAACCTGTAAATCATGAACCACAAGCTCAGTCAGTTCTCACTAACTACACCACTTGATCTTATTATGGTCTGTTTACTGAATGCCTCAATTCTCCTCTTACTAATATCAGCTTGGGAATGTCAATGGCTTGTCAAAATGTGTAAAAGGCATATGGTATTGATAAGGATTATACCTCCCAAAATTTGATGAAGATCACTAAAATATTTTATTATGATTGGATGCTCCACTTCCCAGATGAAGCAGTCAACATGTTCCCCTTAAAATATTGTAAAAGATAATTAAAAAAAGAAATGTTGTTTGGGAAGCGCCATACGGATCATTTTCTAGAATGAGGGGCTGACATTATATTTTGAGTATCCTTTTCTTTATTATGGGAATGAGAGAATGGGAGCTGCTGTAGTATGGATCATTTCTCTTTCACTGGGGTAATGTGAACAATCTTGTACCCTAGAAGAGGAGCTCTTTTTATAGAACTTTGACTTAACCTACTACAAGTAATGTGTTTTGTTGTTAGCTGCCAAACTGTCTGTGACTTATGGGGACCCTATAAATGAGAGACCTCCCAGTCACCATATCATCAACAGCCCTGCTCAGGTCTTGCAGATTCAGGATTGTGTCTTCATTGGTGAGTCTATCCATCTAGAATCATAGGGTTGGAAGAGACCACAAGGGCCATCGAGTCCAACCCCCTGCTATGCAGGAAACACCCATCAAAGCATTCCCAACAGATGGCCATCCAACCTCTGCTTAAAAACTGCCATACTCCAAGGCAGCATATTCCATTGCCGGACAGCTCTGACCATAAGGAAGTTCTTCCTGAGGTTCAGGTGGAATCTCCTTTCCTGCAGCTTGATTCCATTGCTCCTTGTCCTAGTCTCTGGAGCAGCAGAAAACAACCCACTCCCTCCTCATCCCTTCAAATATTTAAACATGGCTATCATGTCCCCTCTTAACCTTCTCTTCTGCAGATTAAATATGCCTAGCTCCCTAAGCCACTCATTATAGGGCATGGCTTCCAGACCCTTCACCAGTTTGGCTGCCCTCCTCTGGACATACTCCAGCTTGTTGATATCCTTCTTGAACTGAGGTGCCCAGAATTGGACACAGTATTCCAAATGAGGTCTACCCAAAGCAGAATAGAGTTGTACCATTACCTCCTTTGATCTAGACATCACACTCCTATTGATGCAACCAAGAATTGCATTGGCTTTCTTGGCTGCTGTATAACACTTTTGACTCATGTTCAGCTTGTGGTCCACAGACTCCTAGATCCCTTTCACATGTGCTGTTATCCAGCCACATGTCCTCCATCCTATATTTATGCATTCCATTTTTTCTGCCTAAGTGCAGGACCTTACATTTCTCTCTGTTGAAATTCATTTTGTTAGCTTTGGTCCAGCTCTCCAATCTGATAATGTTCATAATGCAGTCACCTTCTTTTCCTATTGCCTTCTACCTTCTTGTTGTTGTGTGCCTTCAAGTCACTTCCAACTTAGGTCAACCCTAAAGTGAATCTATCACAGGGGTTGAAAGTGTGACATGCCGAAGACCACCCAGAAAATCTCTATGGTTGAGCAGGGACTCAAACACTGGTCTCCAGGTTTATAGTCTAATGTTCAAACCACCACACCATTACAGCTCTTTCCTTCTACCTTACTAAGCATTATTGTCTTTTCTAGTGAATCATGTCTTCTCAGGAAAGGGTTAAACCCACGTAAAACATGTTTGTGCCAATATCTGAAAAGTGTTTGTGCACTTATACTTGTACATATACTACCTCTCCTGATGCTGAAACCTAGCCAAGAGACTGCGTTCAGCTTGCTGTTGTGCTGGAATTTCCCATTCTGTATATCTGTAAGATCCTGCTATGCGTTAGCAGAGGTGCAAAACCTATTCTTGAAGTTTTTTTCACAATCCATCATGATCCTACTACCAAGAGTACATACAGTGCAACACTTCACAGGTTAAAACTGAGAAATGCATGTCCAAGCAATGTCACAGTGTGGTCTAGATGACAAAAGGCATTAATGAAGATCACCACACAAGCTAGAAGAGAATGCAGTAGTTTGCTTTTACTTGAGCCTACCAGGAAGGGCAAAATTCTGCCCTTTCTTCTCCTCTCCACCCACTGAGTTAATTAAGTGAGAACTCTTTGCCCTTTCAAACCAATTTATAGTGATGGTGGAAAGCTGAGCACAGGGTGAAAGTGGGAGGAGAGAGAAATGAACATTGTAAAAGTAGCCAAAAGAAGTGGGTTGAAAGAGGATTAATTGAGACTGTCTGCCAAATCAGGGGAGTTGGAGAGTATGCAGTAGCTAAAGTTTCAAATGAAAGAAAAATATACACCTCCACGTGTCCCTGTTTCCCACACACCTTACTGACCTTCCATTGAGAGCTTGGAAATTCTCCACAAGAAGTGTTTGTCTGTGAAGAGAGCTGCAGGAGATGGGGAAGGCTCAAATATTCCAGTGTTACTGCAAGTGTTATGTTGGATTTGGGCATAAATGGAAAGTGTTTGGATCTCTTTGCTGTTCAGAAAAGAAAAATGTCATTGATCATAATACCTTTCTCACTTGGCTTTCTGAAAGAAAACCTATTTCAATTTGCACCTCAAAATCATGTAGTCCAAAAACTAAAATATTAACAAATACTGTTAGGCTGGAGATTTAGGGCTTGCAAATTTACTGGAGAATTCATAATTGTTAATCATTTAATGTAATATTAATTGATAGTCTGGATAATTGTAGCTCATCAAATGACTTTTGCCTTTCACTTGTTTATTCTGCTTGGCTCCTGTTTATAGTTAACATGTATCCTAAAGGAATAATGTTTTTGCATCACTGGTGTTTTTGCAGATGACCTGGTGGAAATAAACTTGGATGGTGACTGGGACATTTAGACCCTGGAAGTGATGGTTAGGGTCAAATAAAATATTACATGTGTACAAGATGGGACTCTGTTGGTGCATGATCTTTTCTCTTAAGCAAGCTTAAAAAATGGTATAAAAATGGAAGCATGGATGAATAAATTATCCTTCTGGGGTCATCACTCTTTGGTGATTACTACAGGAATCCTTTGGCCAAAGATACTGGTGTGTACTTGTGTCTTTCATGTCACTTTGCTCCATCCCTTTCTTTACCACCTTCCTACTTTAAATTTGGGCATTCATATCAGCTCTGTGTTCTACCTGGGGATACGATGGAGGAGTGACTATTTATCCACCCTAACACTGTGAGATTATGCTTGTAAACATTTCTGGGAGTGGTACCTGCTTCCGTCGGTTTGACTGAATTTCAAATCAAAACAAAAACCAGTTAGATGAAGAATAAATAGATAATTGCCCCTGCAAGCTCTTACACCACTTATTTACATTAGTGAGGATGAATGTATATTTGTTGACTAAAATAATGCTTTAGAAACTTGCATTTTAACAGCATTTGCTCCTATTTGTTCACTGTTAACATTTGTCTCTCCTCATCCTCTTCTTATTCTTTAGTTTTCCCTCCAGCATCAACATTTAAATTCTGAACACCTGCCTCATTTTGCTTATATTACTCTGTGAAATAATATCCATATTGAAATGGAAAAGCATCGTTGTTGTGAAAGCAAATGGTGTTTTAAAATAAAATGGCTGGGATCTAGAGAGAGCTATGCATTTCTTCCACACTAATAGCATATCCACAGCACATTCAGAAGAAGTGGCCAACATTTTTTTCTGATAGTAGCTTGAGGTAGTGTTGCCAGAGTGAAAATTGGAAAGTGCCCCTATACTTTTAACAGCTGCATAGAAGAGGAAATTTCAGCAGGTGTTGCTTGTCGTGCAACCAGCTAACAAGCAAGAGCTTGTGGAATTCCCTTTTCTGCAAAACCATTAAAGATACAGGTGTCCTTTCCAGTTTTCACTCTGGCAACCCTAGCAACAGGCCTGCTTTTGAAAACCTTGGACCATTAGTAGGCTTTTCAGAAGGCAGCATAGCTGCTGCTAAATGGGGGACCTAAAAATTGACTATGCATGCAGGACAGTGTCTGAAACCCTTTTTCCCTTTTTTTTTTTTTTTTAACTTTAAACAGTTTGCAGTACTAGTAATTGTCAAGAGCAGCCAGGCTTGAACTAGGAGCCCTTCTGTGCAGGTGCAACCTGTGATGTGGCACTAAACTGCATGCTGTAGCATCTACCTACACGATTTAGTATCTTTAAACTTTGAACTGGCCCCATCCACCTGGGCTGGCTTTAGGATCCTTATGAGCAAGAAAAAAAGGGTTTTCTGCCCAGTTTGACCTTGCTCTGAAATGTTCCTGTAAAAAGTCCTCATTGCCCATAAGTGTTTGTTTCCTTTTGATTTGGCCCCTATTTCTGACACAGGGTACACCTGAGCTACATAATTATAATAGTATCATACCATTTCAACTTTCGTGGCTCCATCCTATGGAATCCTGGGATTTGTAGTTTGGTTAGGTGTTTAAAATTGTATACTGTGAAGAATGGATTTTAATGGGAGACTGGAACAGAGTCCAAGAGGTAAAATTGGATAAAACAATGGTGAAAGGGAAAGAGCAAAAGAAAAGAAAGGTAAACTTCCCCAATTTTTTTTTTGAATTATGTGAAGATCTGGCTGTAATGGATGCTTGGAGATATAATCACCCAAATACCAAAGATTTCACTTTTTTCTCAGATCTGCATCAAACTTGGTCCCATATTGATATGATCTTATTGTCAAAAACTCTATTAGCAGAAGTACAACAGACAGAAATTTTACCCAAAGTAATAGCAGACCACCATCCTGTGATGTTACAGACGAGAGACAAAATTGAACAGTTTCAATGGTGACTTAATGATGGCTTATTGAATGATGTAGACATTATAAAAAACATTAAAGAGACATTGGATAGATATTTTAAAGAAAATACAAGACAGGAGACTCAGATGCAAACAGTCTGGGATGCATCTAAAGCAGTGATGAGATGATTTTTTATCCAACAACGATGATTACAAAATAAGGAAAGAGATGAAAAATACCAGAAGTTATTGAAAAAACTTCAAGATAAAGAAAAAGAATTTAAGGAAAATCCGGCCAAGGAAGATTTACAATTGGATATTAAAAAAATATAGAAAGAAATAGCAGTATTAACAACAGAAGAGAGAGACAGAGAAAATGGAATATATGAAACAAACAGAATTTGAACAAGCAAACAAAATTGGGAAGTGGCTGGCTTACAGGATAAAAAAGAAGAAAGAAAGGAATGTGATTGTAGAAATAAGAGAAGGGAAGAAACTGCTTACTCAACAGGAGAAAATTAAACAGACATTTGAGAAGTATTTTTTGAATTTATTTCAAGAAAATAAGTCTCCAAAACAACAAGAAAGAGAAATAATAAAATATTTAAAGGATATGAAATTATGGAAAATATTGGACCAAACTCAGAAACAATTGAATGAACCTATTACATATAAGGAATTGGAAGAAGTCAAAAGTAGACAAAGCTCCAGGACCGGATGGATTTACAGCATTATATTATAAGAGACTTTCAAAAGAACTAATAAAACCATTACAAGCTACAATAGCAAAGTTAATGGAAGAGGGAAAACTAGAAACATGGGGAGTATCAAGCATAGTAGTGATACCCAAAGAAGGAAAAGAGAGAAGAATTATTACAGATCAATTTCTTTATTGAATGTGGATTATAAAATTTTTGCAACAGTGCTGGCAAAATGGTTAAAAAAGGTATTGCAAGAAAAAATTCAAGAAGAGCAGACTGGGTTTATACCAAGCAGAAATATGAAAGACAATGTGAGAATACTGTTAGATGCAATAGAATATTATGATAAAAGACCAGGGAAAAAATCTGCAATGATTTTCTTGGATGCAGAGAAAGCATTTGATAATGTATCATGGAAATTTTTACAATGGATATTAAGAGAAAGTAATTTTGGAGATGTGTTTTGTAAATGGATTGAAAAGATATACCAAGACCAATCAGCAAGATTGGTGATTAACGGAGACACAACAGGAAAATTTGATATAACAAAAGGAGTAAGACAAGGATGTCCATTATCACCATTATTATTTATTGTGGCTTTGGATGTTTTTATTACAAAGATAAAAGAGGAACAAGAGATAAAAGGTATGAAGATAAAGAGAAAAGAAATAAAATTAAGAGCTTTCACAGACAATGTAATTTTTTTTTTTTTTTTGGAAGAACCAAGAGGATCAATGCAGAAACTGCAAGAGTACCTTACAGAATTTGGAAAGGTAGCTGGATATAGAAGAAATAAAAAAAAGACAATGATGTTGACTATGAATATGTTGAAAAAGGAACAAATTGAATTAGAGGAACTATCAGATTTCCAATCCTCTAATAAGATAAAATACTTAGGAATTTATGTCACAAAGAAGAATCAAGAATTATTCCGAAATGAAATGGCCTAGAAAGAATTGAAAAAAGAAATGGACAAGTGCAGCAAATTGAATCTATCTTTCTTGGGAAGGATAAATGCTTTTAAAATAGCAATAGCATTTATTTCTCTACTGCCTATCAACTAAGTGTTATCTAAGCAGTTTACAATGTATTTTTAGCTAATTGCCCCCAACAAGCTGGGTACTCATTTTACCAACCTACGAAAGGATGGAAGGCTGAGTCAGCCTTGGAGCCTGGCAGGATCGAACTCACAACCTTGTGGTTGCAGTACTGGCATTTAACCACTGCGCCTCTAGGGCTCCTTTCTACTTAAAATGATGTTCCTATTTCAAAATTACCAATAATCGGAATTGGAAAAATATTTAAACACTGAGAAAAGGAAATATCAAAATATATATGGCTAGGTAAAAGGCCAAGAATAAGATTTAAAACATTACAGGACACTAAAGAAAGAGGAGGATTGGATTTACCATCCATGAAAATATATTATCAAGCATGTTTGTATATTTTTATTTTATAGCATTTATTTCTATACCGCCTATCAACTAGTGTTATCTAAGCGGTTTACAATGTATTTTAGCTAATTGCCCCCAACAAGCTGGGTACTCATTTTACCGACCTGCGAAAGGATGGAAGGCTGAGTCAACCTTGGAGCCTGGCAGGATCGAACTCACAACCTTGTGGTTGCAGTACTGGCATTTAACCACTGCGCTTAGAATGGATTCAGAGCTGGAAATCATTACAAAAATCATCAATAAAAGATTTAGAAGAACACGAGAATAGATTTGGATGGCATGGTTACTTGTGTTATAATAAATTAGCAGTTAACAAAGAATTTAATAACCATTGCATCTGGAAGACCCTATTAAAAGTATGGCAACAATTATACTCAAGATTTTATTCCAGCCTCCCGACTTGGACATCACCATAAGAAGCCTTTAAAATTTCCCCCAAAAAAGAAGGGGAAATGCTGACATACAAGGACATACTCATTTGGGATGGAAATAAACCAAGAATGAAAACGCTGGAAGAAATGAAGGAGGCTGGACACGAAATGAATTGGTTTCCATGGAGACAACTGACAGAAAGGTACAAAATGGACCTAAAATTATTTCGATTTAAGAAGAAGGAAAATGAACTGGATGTACTCATGAAAGAAAATCAAAAGAAAAGAATATCCAAACATTATAAATTGTTATTACAAAAAGAAATGAAACAGGAAGAAATTCAAGAAACGATGGTGAGATGGTCATAAAATATAGGACATTCAATAGTTGGACAATGGTATGGAAAACAGATTTAAGATTTACATTAAATTTTAATTTAAGAGAAAACTATTATAAAACGTTGCAAAGATGGTATATGACACCAGACAGATTAAAAAAAAATTTAAAGAATGGAAATTTGAAATGCTTGAAGTGCGGAGAAAAAGAAGGAACATTTTATCATATGTGGTGGACACGTAAAAAGGCGAAGAACTTTTGGAAAGAAATACATGATGAAATATTCGAAGTCAAACAAATATTCAAAATGAATTTTGAAATGATACCTGAATTATATTTATTGAATATAATAAAACCAAAGGCAGAAATTGGAAAGCATAAAAAATAATGTTATATTTCATTACAGCAGCTAGATTAACCTATCGTCAACACTGGAAACAAGATATTAAAATAAATATAATGAGTGGAAATTGAAGGTTATGGATATGATGGAGACGGAAAAATTGACAAATGCATTAAAGAACAAATCCATTCAACAATTTGATAGAGAATGGAGCAAAATAAAAGAGTGGCTACAATTGTAAAGCTAATGATTATAATAATGTAATTTGATAAAAAAGGTAAAAATGTATTGACTTGTTAAAAGATAAATTATAACTGTTATGCCAAAGATTCTATACATAGTGGATTGGACTCGTTTTATTGTATTTTATTGTATTTTTTGTTTGATTCAGCTGGGCAAAACTGGAGAAGAAAACTTGTTATGGGAGTTGAAGGGGGAAACATTTAGAAGAAATATTTCCATTTTATACTTTCTTTTAGAAATTTTAATAAAAATATTAAAAAAAATTATACTGTGGACTTATTAAGCATACAGTAGTTCTTAGAATTCTTCTTAAGATCAGAGGAGTCCTTGAATTCTTTTAAGACATGGCTTAGAGGTCTGTGGCAAAAAAAAATTAAAAAAAAATTAAACACCTAACCTAAGCACAAATCCCAGGATTCCATAGGATGGAGCCATAAGAGTTGGTTTCATGCTGTCGTAACTGGGTAGTTTAGATTGCACCCTTAATGTTCTGTCCTGCCTCCTGCTTGTCCTTTGATCCTGATATGTTCTTTGACCTATAGCTCATGGCTTTTGGTTCAGATTAGATCACTTTCCATAGCTCAGGCATAACACTGATTCAAACTGCCATCCCCTCTTTTATTTTACTCTTAGGCCCTTTCCGCTTAATGCACCCAACCTGCCATGGGGCCAGGAGAAGGATGGGGCAGGGACTACACCTATGCATGACGTCATCCTAGTCCCGTCCTTCCAGCCACAAGTGGTGCGATCATGCAAATTATTGATAGGTTTTCCCCATCAATGACTGGCAATTATGCCACTCTTCTGCGGCACGCCCATACTTACCTTGTTTGGAGAGGCCCTAGAAGCACAATGGCTGCATTTCCTGCCCCAGCACAGCCTGGGACAGTACCCAACTGTGCTGTGGCAGGAAGAGGCTTGGCCATGATGCTTCCTGAATTCTGGAGGCAGGCCATGCAGAGGGGAGTGCTCCATCCCACTCTCCTCTCAGGAGAGCCACAGCTGCCACTGGAAGGCTGCAGATGGGGCCCTAATGTTCCACATTTTACATTATCTGTTGAATACTCTTAGGCCATTTCCATACAACACTGTTACGGTGCTATTATTCCACTTTCAACATTCTGTGGAATTCTGGGGTTTGTAGTTTACTGAGGCCAAAGAGCTCTCTGGCTGAGAATTCTAAATGCCCCTTCTTAAACTGGAAACCCCAGGATTCCATAGGATGTTGAAAGTGGAATAATAGCACTATAACAATGTAACACAGAAATGGCCTAAGTTCCTGAGGGTCCACTAGTTCCCACTCTTACAGTAGCAAATGATTGAAAAAAATAAATCTTTCTTCAATAAATGAATATGTTATTTCAGATCACCTCCTTCCTCTGGCACTTTTAAGCTAGCAACATAGAGTCCAAAACTATCAAAATAAATAACAAATTAACCTCTTTTTTAAAAAGTCAGAAACCTCTAACTTTTTGATTATGTGATGACCCACAATGCAGTACATATTTTAATAAACTGATCATAAAAGAGTATACAAGAAGTTGTAGCAGCTGCATTTCTCAATCTTTTATGAAACTTTCAGTTGTCTGTTAGTTTTAAAATGTTGTGCACAAGTTACTCCCTTTCTTATTGAAGCTGCATTTTCTTTTTTAACCATGTAACAGATATATGAATCTTTGCCATTCTCTAAGAATAAATTATTGAATAGATAAATCATTTCTTCTTTTGAGATAAAATAAAACAGAGCTGTGAATTTGCTTTCTAATTGTTTTCCTCTTTAACAAATTTAGAAATTCTCACATCCATCTGTATTTTTGCATAGCACAGTATTATTTACTATCTCACTCATTCACTATTTTTATGTATTCAGAAGTTCTCCTTAAGTGAGGAAGATCAAAACATGACCAATTCCTTTAAATAAAAGAAAATGTAGCTATGCCAATTTTTTCAATAAACTGACTCATAGCAATTGTAACAAGCTGAACAATTTGTTTTGGCTGGAGCTACTTTTTCTCCATATGGAAGTGCTTCTATTAGTTTTCTTGTTGATGAAGTGGAGGGCACTACAGAGAAAAGTTCCAAGTTTCTTTTTGTGGCATGCATTCACTGAGAGGTTGATGTATATGCCCTAAATTGTTTCCGGGGGGGCCCATGGTTCTTTGTGGTATGATTACCTCTGTTTCCATCAATCATTGTTTGAGAGCCTGTGTTGTACTGGTGGAGTAAAGGCCTGCCAACTCTGTGTCACTCCCTCTGCGGGCATGCAACCTATCTCTTTCCTACCTGCAATCTACCTCTTCGAAGTGCTCCTCACAGTGATTCAGTAGCTACAGGGAGGCAAGAGTGGCCAGATAGCATCTATCTGTCTTTCTGAAACCAGACATATGAAGAAGACAGCATCTTCCTAGGCTGCTTGGGGCTATGTTCTTGATGAATCTAGCTGCAAAAAATTTAGCCATGCACTGCCTGGCCATTCCTTTCTCTGTCAGCTAGTAGATGGCCATGGAAGGCACTGCAGTAGCAAAAGGGTAGGCTGGATGCCTACAGAGTCATCACTGGCTGCCTTCTTCCTGTTGGATAGGCATAATACCTAGGTATGTCACCAAAAGGATTCCAAGCATTGCCTTATATGATAACAAAGTCACTAACAGATGCCCCAAAATATTAAGCACCCCTCAAAGATAGGAAAAATAGTGGGAAAGAGTTAAGGATGTTATTTAATCTAATATATAAAAGTCAAAGTGTGTTTGTCTGGGTCAGACGAAGACCTCATATGATTGGCTGCCTCAGAAGATTCTATGGAATCCTAGGATTTGCGCTTTAGGGAGGGACATTTAGAATTCTCAGCCAGAGAGCTCTGATTAGGCCAGTTGCTATGGAGATGAGGCCTAGCAGCAAGGAGGAGGGCAGTGTATTTCCCTCAGGAACATAACCTTTGTATGTTAATAAATCTGAATACAGATTGGATTGGGGAATATGGGGGAAAGTTACAAGTACTGGGCAAGACAGTTTGTGGAATTAGAGACACAGGATCTCTAATCTTTCTAATAAGTATTACCATGAGAAAATAAAACCCCAGGCAATGTCGGGTATATCTGCTGGCCATTAAAAAGCCTAAAGATCAATTCAACTGTATTTATGTTAGGAGAGGGGGGGAAATAAAATTTGCTAAATTGCTGTTGAAATTTAACTTAAATGCCTTCATTAAAACTCTTGCCAGAATGACACTAAAATGTGATCCATGATTTTGCACACATACACACTGTTTGTCCTTGTTTTGAACTTCAGAATGAAAAAAATAGCTGCCTGAATTTTGGGAAACCCAATTTCTCATCTACTCAACAAAAGATATTTCTTTTACTTTCCCTTTCTCCTCCTCCTTACCCATGCTCTTCCTTTAGCTTAATGTTTCCATGGGTCAGCAAAATTCCCAGAGTTAGAAGCTTCAAAATTCATTTTGCTGGGACAGGTACATCCACAACGTGTCCACCTCCACTTTATTGTGAGGCTGAAATCAAATAAGGACACACTGTAGCCTTCCCCAAGTTGGTGACTTCCAGTTGTGTCATGTTGGACTACGAGTCCCATCTGGAGGACAGAGACAATATAGGCTTTACTCCAACACATCTGGAGGATGTCACACTGGGGAGACTATCTATTGCAACCTGCCCTGAGCCACCAAAATTGGTTGGGAAGTTCACATGTATGACAGCATAACAAAAGACCCCAATGCTTTGCATTAGTGTAACTGAGGAAAAGCTACATTAAAATTCTGCTAAAGGTTTCTAAAGTTTTGGAATTCCCACACATCCCAAAGCTAATCATATGACTGAATGGCATCTTTCTTTTATTTATAAGAGTTTCAGGAAGGGAAATCAAATATGAGAAGAATCATTTGCCACCATTTATAATTCTCATTTGTTAATATCCTCTTTAAAAGGGAGGAAAAGGGAAATTCTGGGACTTACTGATAAATGAATTATTGAAATCCAAAAGAACCAACTGTCAGTTTTACACTTTATATTTCTTACAATTGCCATATTGGTTCCAGAGTTTGACAACTGCAAAAGAAAAGAGATGAAGATATATGAAGGTATGTGAAGGTATGAACTAGTGAAAGGGTTTTCAAATTTGACAGTGCTTTTTTCCTTGAAGTTGGAAACCAAAGGCAAAAAGAAGGTAGAAGAATTAGGACAGTCTTTGGCCCTTTTTGCACAGCATTTTCCATGTGAAAGAGGGCCTGGAGCATCGCGCGATTGCGAAGAGCAATCTGTACAATGCACTTACAATTGTGCGATGCTCCAGGCGCCGGCATGGGCCAATCGCGCACCTCTTCATTTTTGGCTTGAAGCCAAAAATGGTGCGCAATCACGCATTGCTCCTGGGCCCCACGCGCACTTACCTGGCATGCAGAGCCCCCAGAGCTGCACCAGTTGCACTTCCTGCCCCAGCACAGCCTGGGAAGGTCCCAGGCTGCACTGCAGAAGGAAGAGGTGGGGCTCTTGTGCGAGCAGGCAGCTCATGCAGAGCTGAAGCAGCAGTGAAGGGAGAGTCTTTCAGCAGAGGCTGCTCGCGTGATCCCTGCACCCCAGTGCCGGAAGACGGTAAGGTGCAGAAAGGGCCTTTGACTGAGATGTTAAAGAAGATTTCAAGTGCCCCAGTGTCCATCCTATTGGTCACTATGGTGCAAATTAACCAAATGGTTAATGTTCCCAACTTAGATACTTGACTGCTTCTTCTCAGTTGACACGAGCTGTATATCACTACATCTCCAGTAATTTGTTTGATCCTGATATGTTTCTTAGATAATAGGACAATATGGGAAAGCTTTGGGGCTCTGGGGAAAAATTTTCAGTCCCTAAACCATAGTAGGCCATTCCCCCAAACAATCAAAAAAAGAGCACATTTTCTGAAAAATTTCAAGCAGGAAACCTAATATCAGAATAATATTGCCGTATCTAGAGCAGATACCAAACAAGTAATCCAACTCTATGCTTGTCCCATTAGAAGTAGGTTTAGGGAGTTCAGAGAAGATTACTCCCCAGTATAAATGTGCGTACAAATTCAGCCTTAGGCCCCAAATTTAACTGTGGCTGTCAAGCCTCGCTTCTGTATGATGAAAACTTATAGAATGATCTGTGTTGTTTCATTCTATCAGAATTAACACTCTTATCGACAATCTCAGGAAGAAGAACCACTTTGTTCAGGGTCAGTCGCAATTTGTTGGCCACTTTATTGTTAAATTCAGAAAGACAGATGTTACACTGCTGTGTTTGAACAAGCCATATTTTGTTTGATATGAGTTTTGTGGGTTTCTTAAACAATTAATTTAGGGACTCAGATATCCCTGAATATTTTACACGGTCGGCTTGAGGTGGGTGGGAAGCTGCGCTTTTCTTCTACCAGATGCCATATGTGCAAGTTTAAACTACTGATTTACAATACCCTGCAACCAGGATTTTGAAGCTTTGCTCTTCTCTAAGCTACTTCTGATTCAAACCTTCTGCTGCACTCCATTGTAGTCCCTTATCCTTAGCCCTTTGCAAAATTCATCTTGGCGTTATGCTAAATCCTTGCCTCTCAAGCATCATCTTCTGCAGAGGTATTCCTGTGATAGCTCATCAAAAGCAACAGAGAAAACAACTAAACGTAGATGTGTGTTATGGCTTGTCTACATGATTCCTGCTGAAATAAAATGTCACTGTAAATTGTACAAATCACTGTGAGCAAATAACAGTCTTCATGCCTGGTATAAAACATCCACAGATAAGACGCTAAGAGCATCAAATAGAGCTCTGGGACATGGTTTTGTCCCCTTCATCTTTAAGCTCATAGCTCAATCCAATTACATAAAATTTAGCTTCTGCCAATGATTTGTGTTTCAGAGAAGGATTTGTTTGAACAAACTTGAGCCTACAAACTGGAAAACATTCAAAATGAAATCCATGAGAAAGCGCATGCCATTCCACCAAAGAACAGGCTAAAGATGTGGGGGACAGGGGGAGTTCCACCAGGCCTGTACCTTCCTAATCTTTCCTGATCACTGCTGCTCCTGTTCTGTCACTCTCTCTCCAATGGTAAAGAGCACTCTTTAAAAAAAAAAAAAAATCCACATGCCAGTTTAGAGGTTTTCTTGGCAATTTCACCCAGCTGTGGAGCCCCACTTCAGAAATGCACTAAAGTTTGAGCTCTGTTTGAATTCTGTGTAAAGTCTTTCTGTCTGAAGTAGCTGTCAGGGGAGATAATTTTAAAGAAAAATCATGGGTAGTTTCAGTGTCTGCTATGTTTTAAGTAGAGTTTGGGAAAATTCCTTTTTTGGACTACAGTTTCCAGATGGTACCAACGTTATAAAGTTATAGCAGCCTAAAGCAATTATAAAAGTGCCATAATATAATACCACAGAACTCCCTAGCAAAGAATTCTAAGGCTCTTTCCCTAGCATGCTCCCATCCTGCAATGGCGACAGGATTGTGCATTACATCATTGATGGGTTTTTCCCATCAAAGACATGCGATTGTGTGACTCTCCCAGACTTACCTGCCCTGCAGAAGTCCCAGGAGCACAATGGAGACCCTTCCTACCCCAGCACAGCCTGGAAAAGTATCTGACTGCACTGCCAAAGGAAGATATGTGGCCATCATGCTTCTTCGAACACAGAGCCAGCCACTGTGGAGAGGAACACTCCTGTCATGTTCCCCTCCCAGCAGAGCTGACGCTGGGATCCCCACGAAAAGGATTTGTGAACAGTTAGGGTGAAGAATGGGCCTAAGTTCCTCGCCAAATCCCAGGGTTACATAGGATGCAACAATGGCAGTTACAATGATATCAGATTGCTAACAACTCTGTCCTATAGATACGTTCCCACAATCTCACAGTCTTCCAAGCATCAGATAGAATCAAGACATTACAAGTGACTCTAAACTGCTGTAACTGTACAGTGTAAATACACTCCCAGAATCCCAAAGCCAGTATGGCCTGATGATGTAAGGATTCTGGAAGTTGAAGTCCAAAAAGTAGATTTTCCAAGCTCTAGTTTTAAGCAGGGATCCAGTAAGAGCTCACAGATGAATGTTTCTTGTGTGAAAAAAGAGCTTTCATAAGACATAAGAATGCTTCCTGAAATTTTACCAAGAGCCTACCTCCTTAATATAAGTTTGAAACACCTCCACATTTGATGAGGAAGGGGGCATTTAATGGACTGGCATTATTCCTTTTTCCTTCCTTCCTTCCTTCCTTCCTTCCTTCCTTCCTTCCTTCCTTCCTTCCTTCCCTTCCTTTCTTCCTTCCTTCCTTTCTTTCTTTCTTTTGGCCCTTTCTGCAACTTACCTGGCTCCAAAACCATTGCACAGGGATCCAGGAAAAGCTTCTGCTGAAAGGGAATCACTTCTGCTGTGCTCTCCTCCACACCACCTGCCTGCTGGATGGGAGGAAGTGCGATGGCTCTGCTCCTTTCTTTTGCAGCCCAGCCCAGTAGTTTCCCAGGCTGTGCTAGGGGAGGAAGTGCAGCCATTGTGCTTCTTGCCATTCTGCACAACAGGTAACTATGGGAGAGAGGCAAGAGGTCTCCACAATTGCATGTCAGTGTCAAGAGAAACCTGACAATGATTTAATCCGTGATTGCAATGGGTTGGCACAGGATTGCCACAGGACCATGATGATGTCATGCAGAACCATTGTTGTGATCCTATGGCCATTGTGGGTTGCAAGTGGTGTGTGAAAAGGGTCTTTCTTTCTTTTTTTACTGATGTGAGTTTTAAATTGTTCTTAATTCAATTATATCATAATAGTGTAGTGTGTTTAATTGTGTTATAATGAAATAACATTTTGTGTTTTTATCTGTAGCTTTCTAAAACAAAGTTTTGTGAGTCTCCTTGAGTCCCAGTGTTGGGAGAAAGCATTGGGATAAATGAATTAATTAATTTGTTCTGAGATGCTTTGAGAGAAGACTTTTATTCTGCAATCTGTCTTCTCAAAGATATTTACAAGGGGCTCCAAATATCATTGTCTTCTATGTTCAACCTTCCTCTGTAGTTCCACCTCCTCTTCTTCCTATAGAAAACAAATCTGTCAAGGAGGAAAGACAGAATAGCTGGACTGTACCTTTCACTAGTTAGTTATAGGAGCTATTTCTCTGGATCAATCTCCTTTGATCAATTAGTCTTCCACCACCCTGAAATGATGGAGTCAGCTGTCTGTGTCCCACCTTCAGGAACATTATGTCATCCAATGCATTAGAATGTGCAATGTGGTAATGTCAGAAAATAAAATAAGCTAAATCAGAATCTTATGCACTGGCTTTTTTGAACTTTTGACACAGTCATAAAGACAAAGATATTTGCTGGAAGATTATTTATTTGTTTTTAGGAAACAAGACCACATTTTGTTTTTGTTAAGAACACTGTATAGGATGAGCTAAGGTATTTTGCTGCTTCTTGTTCCTGTTATGTGCCTTCAAGCTGATGCTGACTTATGGTGACTCTACTGTAGGATTTTTTTTATAAAGATGTGTTCAGAGGAAGTTTACTGTTGCTTTTCTCTAAGGGCCTTTCCAACAACACTGTTACAGTTCTATTATTCCATTTTCAACATCCTGTGGAATTCTGGGATTTGTAGTTCACTAAGGCCAAAGAGCTGTCTGGCTGAAAATCCTAAATGCCCCTCCTTAAACTGCAAACCCCAGGATTCCATAGGATGTTGAAACTGGAATAATAGCACTATAAACAGTGTAGGGCAGAAAGGCCCTTAGACTGAGAGAGTATGACTTGCCAAAGGTCACCCAGTAGATTTCCACAGCTGAGCTGGTATTCAAACCACAATCTCCCAGAGTCCTGGTCCAGCACTCAAACCACTGTACCATGACAAGCCTCCCAACCAATGCGAGAGAACTCTACCAATGTATTTTGGTACCTGGAAAGGAAAATCCCACAAGCACATTCTTTCCTTCCCTGAAATGAAAAGTACATGGATACAGTTTTTTGTGATTTCATGACATTCTGAGGCCTTTTTCACATGTCAATCCTGTTGGGAAATGGCCTCAGGAGCACTGCAGGATTATGAGGACTGTTCCACATGACATCCTTGCAATCGCGCGATGCTTCTAAGGCCATTCCGCGGTGATCGCTCAGTATATCATTTTTGGCTCATTGCCGAAAATGATGTGCAATTGCACATCCCTCCCATGCCCCACCCACACTTACCTTATGTGCAGAGCCTCCAGATGTGCGGCCATCATGCTTCCTCCCCCAGCGCAGCCTGGGAAAGTACCCAGGCATTTTCAGTTGCTAAAGTATTAAGAATATCTGTTGGGTGAAGGCATGAAGAGTTGTTGTGAATGGATCTCCTTCTTTGGAGAGTTCAAAAGCAGCAAAAGTATAACATGGATTCTCTTAACTAGGGATGGAAGAGAAGTTGCTCACTGTTTCAGTTTGTTTGTTTTTTAAATCAGAATTTGTACAGTTTGCACTTCCCAGAAGTGAACATGGATCTGAGCACAAGTTGCAAATGGAAACCACACAGTTTACAAGCTCATTCCTTGCATGCCCAAGTCAGAACACAGTTCTGGGTGAAAATTGGGGAACCTTAAGGAGCTTGAGTTTTGCCCATTCACATGTCCCTGTCTTTTACATAGATTGTATGCTGTTAAGAGGAAATTTAGAAATCATTCATATGTAGAAACAAGTCATTCCTATGGAAAGATTTTCTTTGCTAGTTGTCCATCCATGATTATTCGTCTTCAGTTGCACTGGTTTCACGTCCATAGCTGTGCTCATCAAACTGAGGTTGCTTCTGAATCTTAAGAAATGCTTTGCTGTTGCATAGAAGCTGTAGAACAGATTCTTGTATTTCTACAGTCGACTGTAAAAACCTTACACTATAACAAAATATTAGATAGTTTCCCTGATTCATATTGATTTCAATATAAAATGCATCTAAACTCCTGTGCTTAGTCATTCCTAACCATTGCTATCTGACTCTAAACAAAATATTCCTCTAGGAGAGATTTATTCACACCTTTTCAGAAGATAAAAGGAAATGACCATTTAAACTGGTGATACATTATAGCTTGAAATTAAATGAGTCACACATCATTTTCTCTGGAAGGTTTCCATGACAGCAAAGCAACTTGAGGACTCAATCTCACAAACATTCAAAGGCACAAAACTACAGAAATAATCAAGAGTCCCATTAAATACAATGGTATAGGTGATGGGGGGCAGGGTGTTGCATGGTGTCGCTACAGTTATTGTGAAGATAAATCATAAAGCATCTACAAATACTGTAGATGATGCATCTGTAGTTACTAAATGGTAAAAGCTGTAGTTGCTAACTGCTAAAAGACAAACAAAAAACATTAAGAAAGAACTATAGAAGATACTTCCCCCACCTCTGCCAGCTGGAACTAAGAACGCAAGATCTTGGCTGGAACAGAACATAGTTTTACCCAGTTCAGCATCCTATTTCCCACAGTCTCCAGCCATAAACAGACCTTATGACAAAGGTCCACCTCAGAAAAAATAAAAACACCAGAAACAGAGAGGGCTGTGACCCCTTAAAGCCCCGGAAGAAAGTAGCCCCAAATCCCTTCTTCCTCCTATCTCTCCATAATGCGTACAAATACAAGCTGTGCCATGATTTCACTGAGTATTTTCCCCAGTCCATTTCATTATCTGCCAGTCAGAGGAATAGAGAAAGTTGCAACAGGATGTTATCACGCCAAACATTTTATAACGCTAGAGATTTCTGAGAAAGGATGGGAACAGGATACTGAGGTGCTGTTTTCAGTATCATTTCCATTGTAACCATAATGGGATATTGCAGCACCAGAGGAAGCAAATCATGTAGAAAATAGGAGTTTTACCAAAAGTCAAATGTTTATATCAACTGTAACATGAACATAGCATTTCAGGATAATGCATCTTACCAAGGTGATGGACACAAGGTGATTAGAGGACAGAGGTACGTGTAGCCTATCTTGATTGTACTGAGTCTTTGAGGGAACAAAAACCAGTCTGGTGGTATGACATGTGGCCTCACTTCTGTGTTTTGTCTACCCTGTTCTATGTGAAGCTCTGATTTTCCCAAAAAAATTTAGCATTTTATCAAAGCACTTTTTTGTCAACTAAACTAAGTGAGAGTTGGAAGGGGTAGAATAATTTTTTAAAGCAAACATTTTCACTTACATCTGTCTGGAAAAAAGGGGATGTTGGTTATAATTCAACTCCACTCCCAGCAACCTGATATGATGTGTCAGTGTGAAGTATAAGGATTACCAACAATTTAGGAACAACAACAACAAAAATCTTTTTAAAATGCAATCATTAAAAAATACCAACAGCTATAAAAGAGTGTAAATGGTTGTGGCAGGGTGTAATCTTTTGTGGGGCTAGCATTCCTAAGATTCAATATCTTTTGTATAAAAATGGTTTATAAAATTGAATTATTCAGTGAGAGATTTCTGACGTGCCATAAGCATTAATCTATTTTACAAGCATCTGGATTGTTGAAAAGGAACATCATTGCCAATATTCCTCTCAAAATGGATGCTGTATATGGAGATAAATGAGTTCTTTCATGTGTCATGAGTCTGGCTATCAAATGGAGGGACACCAGGGTGAAGGCAGATATAGCAAATATTGAAATCTAGAAAATTCTACAGCTCAGGGCCAAGGCAGCTATTACGTTAAAGATGTAGTTAGCAGATAGTAGTCATGCCTTTTGTTGTTTTGTTGATGTTCTTACTGTTGTACTCTATCTAACATGTATACAGGGCCCTTGATCCAGATCAGAACTTTCGTGGGAAGACAGAGTATATATCCTCACCTATAGTTCTCAGATAGAGTATAGATCTCTACCCATAGTCCTCAGCCAGGTGGGACTGGGCACCTAGACATGGAACAAAGATATCATTACCATTCAGAAAATAAGGCAGAGCCTAAACCATCTGTGTTGCTTTGTAATGGCATCCTGAAAGGAAATAAGGGGTTTTTCAATTTCCAAGTTCAACTATATCAAGGAAGGGCCAAATGTAAAAGGAAATTTAGTGGTAGATCTCTGGGTGATTTGGAATAGATGAAGAAGGTTTGTTTGCTTGTTTCTTTGTTTTTGGCCTCCCATTGGTATTCACAACTGCAGCCCAAAAGTGAGGCATTGAAATTAGTGAGAAGACACCCTATTCCATAATTCTATCTCTGCCTTCCTGAGAAATTATTTTGCACCTGGCTCTTGTCTGAGATCTTGGGATTCTTGTTGTTGCTCTTCTATGCCTTGAAGTAATCTCCAACTTACAGTGATCCTGTCATAAGGTTTACTTGGCAAAATTCATTCATTGTTTTCCTCTGAATAGGGCCTACATCACCTGACATTCCATGACAGTTTCTTTCCAAGTAGTAACCAGGCCAGACCCTGTTTCGTTTCTGAGATCAGACAGGACCTGATGCCTTGAAGGTATTTAGGCTAACTGACTGGAGTTCTTATAGATAACAAAAAGCATGCCATCATCCTAAAGTCTTCAAATCTCTGGTTAATTGATTTGTTAGCTCTTTTAAGGAGGAAGTTTCAGGTTGAATCACAGAGAGGGGTTCATCTCATAGTGTCAGATTGAAGCTCTGCTGACTCACGGCATGAGCCATGAGTGCCTTTAAGTGTGGGCTGCAGTGCATCATGGAACCCTTTTCAGGTAGCTTTATTTATGTGGTATTAACAACTATGAATCCATTTCATATGTCACAGACAGCTGGATATGAAAGCAGTGCTTTAAAGAGACCCAGAATATTTTCTGGAAAGCCTTCATTCACTGTGCTTCCTGTCCTTTCCCCCCAAAATCTGCTGCTATTTTGGTACCATTAAAAAAAGAAAGTCTGTGTTTTCTTCTTCTTAAGAATCCTAATTTCTTCCAGTTAAAATCACACAAGAAACATGAGCGAAAAATGACTTGTCACTGAGTTGAAAAAAATAAGCCAGCGATTCTCAACCTGTGGGTCGCAACCCCTTTGGGAGTCGAATGACCTTTTCACAGGGGTCGCCTAAGACCATCGGAAAATACGTATTTCCGATGGTCTTAGGCTCCATTCCCTCCTCAGTGGTGGTGCGCAAGCGCGAGCCATGCGCTCACATCCTCCTGCCCCCTTTGGCGGGAGCGCATGCGGCTGCACGCACTCCTGCCAAAGGGGGCAGGAGGATGCGAGCGCGTGGCTCGCGCTTGCGCACCACCACTCCTGGGCCTTTTCCCCACGTTACCTTATCGCAGAGGGGGGTGCCCTCTCTTCGCTGCTCCTTCATCCCACAGCTGGCTTCCTGGTCACGCAACCGCCCCACCCCTTCCTTCTGCAGTGCAGCCTGGGAGCTGTATGCTGCGCTGGCGGAGGAAGGGGGGCGGTCGTGTGACTAGGAAGCCAGCCGCGGGACAAAGGAGCAGCAAAGAGAGCGCCTCGCACAAACAGCACCCCCCCACCTCCGCGATAAGGTAACATGAGGAAAAGGTCCAAGAGTAGTGGTGCACAAGCACGAGCCATGTGCTCGCGTCCTTCTGACCCCTGTTCAGAAGGGACTGAAATCACTCCCCTTCTCCACTACCGGGAGAACCTCCCGTCTGATGGGCCAGCATGGGGGGGCATGAGGGGCAGGCCCCCTCCTCGCCACAGCATCTGCCCCACTTGCCATGGAGGGGGGTGCTGCGGAAGGGCCGGGGGGCCGCAAGGCAGCGCTTTTCCAGGGGGTGAGCTGCACCCGGCACAAAAGACAAAGGTGCTGGGATTCCCCCCCCCCCGGCCAGGGTCGACACTCTGGAAACTTTTCCCACACTGCCCCCCCCCGTGGAAACAAGAGCGAAGCAGAAGCAGAGCCCTGTGGGGGGGGTTCTCGGAGTTTTTTCCCGGGGGAGATGTGCAGCTCCTCTTTCCCTCCCTGCCCACCCACCCTCCCGTTCCTGGCCGGCGAGGCGGCCTTTGCCGGGGGGGAGGAGGCATTGTAAATAATAAATAAATAATTTTATGGTTGGGGGTCACCACAACATGAGGAACTGTATTAAAGGGTCGCAGCATTAGGAAGGTTGAGAACCACTGCTCTAAGATACTGCAGTCAAGGCCAGCCCTACCAGGAGACAAGGTAATACTAAGGCAGCAGTAGATAACATGAAAAGGCAGCAAAATGTTAAGTGTTATCATTCGTAACTGCTGTGAAAGATGGGGAAAAACAGTTGCAGGATCTTCTGTCTTCTAGGCTAAAGTAACTTGTCACTTTGAGTACTTGGCGCCTTGACTTGGGGGTGGGAGGTGGAATTTGTTGCTTTGCCTTTCGCAGCATAATGCCTTGAACAGGCCCTGGGTGCAATCTTAGAAATGTTCACTGGAGCAGTTGGATATTAATCTGATCCACCAACACAAAAGTATGTCTAAAAATAAAATTGTGAGGAATTAAATAACTATTTTCTGCCACCTGAGGCCACAGTTACACACTGCCTACTGTTAAAGCTGGCCTTGATTAAATTATTCAGCAGGCACTAGATAATGCCTTACTTTTTTCTATTCAAAGCTTGTTGAAATGGGGGAAGAACCAATTAGATTACCTACTGAAATTCCCCAAACAGAACTATGAAAAATTAGTTTTCTGAAGTATATATCCCAGAATGTCCTAGTGTTCATGGCCAGTGGTCATGCTGGCTGGGCAATTCCAGGGTTATATCCTAAAACTGCAAGCTCTAAACCCAAGTATATACTCTTGCATGGAAAAACATAATACTTGACCACACACGGGACTTTCACCAGAGTTAGAGTGAAGCGAGACCATCTTTCCTCTCCATCAGCAGAACTTCAAAGAGCACAAATGTATGACTTCTGCATCTGAACCAGTGAACTTGCCACTGCAGCACCCTTACTGGCAAAAAATATGCATTCTTCAGGATAACTCTGAATATGTAAGCTTTCTTTCTTTTTAAAGTGTTTTACTTTTTTCATGTTGAGTTTGGTATAGCTAGAATGAGGAATCTATAGTTTGAGTCTGTGACCTTTCAGTACCGAAGACAGGAAGTCTTGAGAGTGAAACTGTGTTTTGGTTATCCCATGTTCAAGTTTAAATACCTTAAGAAGTAAAAACTAAATCTGTTTTCAACGGATGTCTCTCTGAATTACCTATGGTAACCTGATTCTGTGTGTATATAGAGTCCTTTATACAACTGAGATATTCTGGCACAACACTGAAATCTCACAACTAGACATGTACTCTGCAAAAGGATGAGTGCTTAAATGACCTGTCAGCTGAGCCCAAACCCTGCCTTTAACAAAGGTGGAAATCTGTACAGTTTTACAGAGGTTAACAGTGATGTAGACTTGAGTTGATAGACTTGGACTCAAGTCAGACATAAGTCACTTCAGTGACTCAACTCAGACTTGACTCGGCCATAAATGATGCACTGACTCGATTTGACTCAAGACTTGTATATTTTTAATGACTGACTTGATACCCTTGGTTCAGTTAACATAACGCATTCATCCAGAAACGCCTCCATCTCTTTTTGCCTACCGGTCACATGGCAATCTCTCTGAAGCCCAAAGTGTGGGTGCATTTCTCTGAGGGGAACAGCAAACAGGTTAGGCGATGGGCTTGAGGCAGGCTTGAGGTCTGCTCAGCAGCCTTTCCCCACTACATATCGGAGGAGCCTTCTAAAATGTTTCCTAAGAGCAAAAGATAAGACTTGCCCCCGAGTGCAGGGTGCATTTCTCAGAGGGGAACAGCAAATGTGTTAGGCAATGGGCTTGAGGAAGAAGGATCGTTCTTTTTAAAGCTTTTGAATCTTCAGTAATGGGGAGTAAGATAGGATCCTATTCCCCACTTCCAAAGCTGCAGATGGCAAAATTGCAAATGTGGAGAGCCAACTCTGCTTAAATTGTTAAAACTGAATTTATTTCACTCTATCCATTAATTCTGTAACTTTGGTTGGGGTATAAAGTTGGCTTCCAGACTTGAGACTTGACTTGAGAGTATCTTCAAGGACTTGAGACTTGATTTGAGACTTGGAGTAAAAGATTTAAATACATCACTGGAGGTTAACCTTCTCACCCATGGGTACCAGCCATATCAGTTGTGAATGCTGCACGAAGAGATCCTGACCATGTTGTATCAGAGGACTATGGACAAAATCCTATTGGTGATTTATGCTAACATAAACAGGAATCACACCAGTGTAAGTACTTCTTCAAATACTGCACAACACTTTGCCTCCTGGTTGCATAAAGGAAGCCAGACATTGCCTAGGTGTACCTCCACCCTAACCCCTACTCAGATGGCCACTGAGTGGCACTGGGAGTATGGCCATCTTGCTGCCATTACAAAGCTGGAGAAAAGAGAAATTCAATATAGGGTTGCCAGATCTCAGGGCCTGAACCTGTTTCCAGTTTTTATACATCATCTCCAGGCAGGAGACAAGGGTGCAAATACTCTAAATGCTTGAATTTTGGTGGCCTCAGCTCCAGACAAGAGGACAGGGCTCTGTTTAACTGGTAGACTAGCTGCTTACTACAATTTGTGATACTTAACTGATGAGTTGCGGCTACAAGTTGCACAGACTTTCCAGGGGGTCTATGTATTTTTTAATTAGCTTCCTCCTTCCTTCCCGGTCATTGTGGCACAAGGGCCTACTCTCTGCTCTGCTCGACATCCATCTTCTGGCTAGAAGCAAGTGATTTTTTTAAAAAATCACATCTCCCTAAGTAAGTGAAAGGGAATAATCCCCTTATTTCACCCTGATCTGGGAACAGCCTCTTGAACTGAGATTTCTGATTTAATTTCCAAACATGAAAATATATTGTCTATGTTTCTCTGTCTGTGTTTGAATGACAATGTATGAGCAACTCCAGTTGGTACTTAATACTCAGTGCTGAATTATATCACTGGGGCTGGCCCTAGGTCTCTGTTTTTGGCTTAACACCTGAGAACCTGGGATGATAACTGAGCTGGCAGACCTACTCCAGCATAAGTACAAAAGTGGAACTTTACATTCCTTCAGTATCAAGAGTCTGGCCCAAGTTGTATACTCATTCTTTTAAAAAATAGATCTTCTGAAATGCTTTCTATCTGACTTTTAGGAACCTGGTGATTTTTTTAACGTTTATATATATATATTTAAAATAAACTGGACAAGACTCAGCCATCCATGTCATTATTCACCTACACTACTGGTATTGGGAAGTCCTTCTGTGTCAACTAGATCAGTGCTACTGGAAGTGGTGGCCTGTGGACCTCTGCCAATCATTGAACCACCAGTTGCCAGTCTGCAGAAAGTTCCAGGAAACCGTTTCAGCCGATAAGCACAAATAGGGTGCTGATCCTTCACACATTAGAGAAAAAAAGGCCTACCGATTCCCTGCATCTGATAGGTTAGGGTACACTGAACTAGGCTAAGACTAGGGCTTTCCTTATATGTTTGCCAGTCTGGTCAATTCACATTATTTGCCAGTTGCTGTCATAACAATCCCTTGTGCCTGATGAGGATTCAGAACCAACCACAAAAAGCCATGAAAATTGGCTAGGTTGGGTCCCAGGATCAGCCTCTGAGTCTTTTCATTAAGGCTTGGACTCCCTGATTCAGGATGAGCTTACTCTGTCTCTTCAGCATGCTTCTAGTGTATTATAAACTCTCATGTGAAATTAGATTTTTCCTTGATGGTGTTCATTATTAGTAGGTATGTTTGCCAACTTTCAGCTTCAGAGTAAAGATTGTAATTTTGACAGTTGTAAATGAGGGCTTCTGATTTAGTCAGTTAACCTTCGAATGCAAGGCAGGTTTAAGGATTAGCAATTTGCTCGGATAAAGGAAAACGGAAAAATATAATTAATCACTTGCCTGTCCCTCCAACTCTAGTTTACAAAACCATGGTGAAACTTTATTGAGATCAAAATTGAAGGGTGACAAGGTTAATATGTAGCTTTAGACCTCATGGTTTCATTAGCAAACACATTATAGGGCTGTAAAGCTGAGCTGACAGTAATGCTAGCCCCAAACAAAGTAAATAATTACTAGCTTGGCAAATGAGGAAGCACTTGCAGAGTTTGTTTACATTTGGGTATTTTGGAAAATTCATGTTGGCAACCAGTCAAATACAGTTTGATAGTAATTGTGACAATTGCTCACAGATGCTGCTGGAAGAACAACAAAAGAATGGATTTATGGTTTTTCTCCCTGCATTTCTCCCTTTTGTTGCTTTTTTCTTTTCCCATTTTGGATCAATAATAAACTTGCAGCCACAAAGATAAGTGGGTTACATGGCAGATGGGCTTTGGAATGCTTGAAAAAATCTCATGTTGCATTTTGTCTTGTAGCCACAGACCAAAAGAGAGCCCTAGACAGCTGTGTTCAAGCTGCGCTCATAAAATCGTTGCTCCTTCAAAATGCCTGTGGGTCCCTGAGAGGGGGGTTGTAGGCCTGCATGGGTGTTTTCATGAGAAACTCAGCAGTTCCACACTGTTGTGCTCTTAATAAATTTTCTTAGATGTCAGGGGTACAAAACTGTGGCTAGGATCCATTCTTTCACACAAATCATTCTGAAGAGAACTTTGAACACAATGCCCAAGATTCCAGTACTGAAAGAGCCCACCAAATGGGAAAATAATACTGTCTGGCAAGTCAGGGGAATCATCATCAGAAAGAGAAGAAAAGGAAAACCTTAGATTCTTTTCCAAAACCCTCCATTTCACCTATTTCCTAAGTAAGAATTTGTACACAGAGCTTACAGCTTAATGCTTGATTTTGAATTCCTGTTTCCTCTTGAGGTGCAGTAGAATGTGTATGCTGGAAGCCAATTTTTTATTGCTAACATACTCTTTTCTTCAAATCCTAAATAACTGAATTATAATCTGTTCAGTAACCAGAGACCAGCGGTGTCATTACATTTAACCTCCACTCTGAGATACCTCTGCACATAATTGCTATGAATTGTAATTCCTCCAAGATGACTACCACTGTAAACACTGTAAAGCAACAAAGAAAAAAGAGCCCTCTAGGGAAAACTCACAGATACTGTGGAAGTAGTAAGTCTGTCGAAGGAAATGAGCATCACCAAAACTTCTGACTAGGATTTTCTAAACTAATCTTCCAAACCTGAAAAATATCTGGGTGACTCAGTCAGAGCTTCTAATATTTAGAACTCTCGCTCCATTCTCCAATAGTTTCTCATGCTGACTACTGCAGTTCCTTCTTGGAACTTCTTCCTCTTTCAAGTCACTTTCATCTGGGTCTGAAACACTGAGAATCACTGAGTTGGAAGGTATCCTGAGGGTCATCTAGTCCAACCTGTCTGTGCAGTAATCCACCACTAAAGCACCCATGAACTGTTTCCATCTATTCTTTGTTTTAAAACATCCACTGCAGGAGATTTCACTACTTTCTGTTCTATGGTCAAATAGTTACTATCGTCAGTAAGTTCTTCTTAAGCTTTAGTTGCAGTCTCTTTTCTTGTAATTTGAACTCATTGGTTCCTTTTATCCTGCATATTATTTTGATAAGCTCATTTCACAGTGCCATTCTTCATGCTGGCTTTCTCTAACTTACTTTGCAGTAGCACTGCAAGGTTCATGAAGGGTTGAAAGAAAAGTCCTTACTGCTACTCCCTAGTGCTCTGCGTTTTCTCTGAGCAGGACCTTTACTGTTTGTTTTTTTTCCTGTAGTTTTTCCATGACGCAGAAAAGGACTCTGATCTACAGAAGAGACCTAAGATGTATTCTGCTATAAACCAGAGCTGACTATCGCTTTATGCAGCATGAAGCATAACATCATTGCTCTTTCAAAATGCCAGTTGGTCCCTGAGAGCGGGGGGTTGTTGGTGTGCATGGATATTTTCAGAAGGCAAATGCTGGGGCATCAGTGACTGCCTTTCAAACGTTCATTCTTAGCCCCAAGTCTTAGGTCATCTAAACTAGTGTGCTGCCTAGAGACGTACTTCTGCAGTCATTTTCTTCTCAAAGGAAGCAACAACTAATTTTAGCAATTTCTTCATACTGTAAGAAAAATCTTCAAAAACAATGCAGTTTTCAAAGGTTATTCACAATTTGAAACTTATTCTATGCAAAATTCACATATGATATTTTTGCACAGTGCAACAAATTCCAAGCTCAGTTCAGAACAGGGAAATGCATTAGTGATCATATTGCAAACATATGTTGGATAATGGAGAACACCAAAGAATTTCAGAAGGAACTCAGCTTGTGCTTTATAGATTATTGAAAAGCCTTTGATTAGGTACACAACAAAAAACTTATGGATCAGTCTCTCTCTCTCTCTCGCTATAGATATATATATATATATATATTACACAAAATAACATAAATTGTAACATTTTTAACATAGACAATTACATTAAAACAGGATACTAAAACAATAGACTAAAAATCATTAAACACTAACTCACTAGAACACTGACTAAACACTAACATACTGAAACACAAGACAACTCTGGCCCGCCCAGTCAAGAAAAATGAGAAAAAATGAGAAAAACAAAATAAGAAAAGTCAGGAAAACATTATTGTACCATTATTGATCTACCAAAGCAAACTACTAATGACCATATCCACAAATTATTGCATCATTTGATTTCTTGTTGCTCACAAAGTCCATAAACAGTTTCAAATCTTTCAAAAAGAAAAATCTTCAATTGACTTATCCTTTAAGGTCCTTTACTACACAACAATAGCGTGATACAGAATTTAAGTCTAGAGGACAGTTTTTTAACGTGAATTACGTGTGCTCAATATGCATAATTTTCATATAGCAAACAGAAGTAATGTAACAAGGGTTTGGAAAAGTGCCTTTTTGGACTACAACTCTAAGAACACCCCAGCCAGCACGTTGGCTAGGGGTTCTGGTAACCGTACTCCAAAAAGCAATTTTCAGAAGCCCTGCTTACAAAGATCATAGCAAGTATTCACGCCTGGGACACTTTCACAGTTATATCATTATTATTCTACTTTAACCGCAATGGTTCCATCGTATCAAATCTTGGGCCTAGAGCATCTGGCTGAGATCTCTAAATGCCCCTCCCTAAATTTCCAGTCCCAGGATTCCATGGGACAAAGCTTGACAATTAAAATAGAATAATACCACTATAATTGTGTAGTGTGAATGGGCCCCAGGTCTTGACCTTTTGAGTTTTGATCTCGACTGTGGTGATAACAGTGTCCCTACCTCCAGAGAAGTGGGCAGTGAAAATCACACAAGGTCTTTTCCACAACCTTACAAAGAGAATAGTATATAAAATCTGTATTTAGATTTTCAATAAGTAAAAGTCAGAATTACTGAAATTTTTGATGGTTAACATTTTGAGCATCGTTGCTAATTCATCATACTAACTCAAGGAGATGCCAGGCATGTATTTTCCTTCCTCCTGGTTAAGGGAAGGTAGGGTAGATTTCCCTGCAGCTGACTGACATTTGACTGACGGAAGCCTATGAGGGGGTCCACTTGCCTTTTAAACTGCACAGTTAGAGCTGTCAGCTAAAGCTCTAGCCAGGCAGTAGATTTTTCCCCATGCTGCTATTGACCTGGGTCTTGACTATTTTTTTTTTTAACAAAACAGCAGCATCACAAGCAAGACAGAATGAACTGAACAAAATAAGACCAAAGCTCAATAGTAAGTCCTTTGACTAGAGACTATGCTATCAACAAGCCAATATAGGAGAGTGATATAATGTACTACACTGGGACACAAACTGAGTGTGGTTCCAATCAGAGTTTAGGACTGTTATTTTGGACTACAACTCCCAGAATGTCCCAGCCACTTAGAAACCATGCTGGGTGGGAGATACGGGGAGCTACAGCCCAAGGCTGATCTGCTATTTAATGCCAGAACAGTGGAAAGCACTGCCAATGTGCATATGTGGGACAGAAGGCTTGAAAAGTGCTGAGAAGGAGGAGGTAGCTGGCCCAGCAGTTTCAGCATCCATCTGGGAGCTTCCTGGTGTACTCTGCAGGCCAGTCTGGGGCTACCTTGGCAAGTGTGGGTGGATTCATGGCATCCTGCCACATCACAATGTAAATTGAGCCATAGTGCTGCTGGGTGAATGGAGGGAACTGCTTGCACAAGCCCATCACCAGGATGGGCACTTCTCATTCCCTAACACTTTTTAAAGCCCTAGTCTCACAGAAGTACTGGGTTCCTTCTTATGAAAGCCACTTTCATCATAGGGAATTGCACAAGACTAGTGCCCCAACTGGATCTTGGCCCCCAAAGTCACTTTTTCTAAGCTTTGATTTTGAGTAGCGATTGACCTGAGCAGTTGCTTAGATCCAACCCCACTTCCTCACAGTACTAGATTAGAGATATGAATAATACACATAAATATTCACATCCTTCCTTAAAAAAGGGGCTTCTTAATGCTAGATATACCTCTTAAAAGAAAGGAAAACAGCAGTAAGATACATACACACACATACATATACATAGACATATATTTTATTGGGTAAGATTCATTTGAGCAAAAATACATGTGGTTTTCCTCCATTACCCTAAATTCATGAATTCCTTCATTAAAAAGGGCTTCTTGACACTAGATACACCTCTTAAAAGAAAGGAAACCAGCAGTAAGATATACACACACATATATACATTTTATTGGGTAAGATTCATTTGAATAAAAATATGTTTGGTTTTCCCTGGGTTAGGGACACGATCACAGCAGTCCAGGAGACTGTGCTTTCGCACAATGTCTTCCTGGTCCCACTGCCATCCCTCCCTCACCCACTGTGATCGTGGGATATTCACTTAACAGAATAAATCCACTAAGCACCCATGATCATGTGATGCTCCCATCCATCCTGACCGCACAGAACAGCAGAAGGGGTGATGAAGGCACTTCTCTAGTGCAGCATGGGAAAGAGCCCAGCTACACTGCAGAATGCAGGTGCATGTTGCCTGTGCTCTCTTCTGCAGGGAGCCAGTCCCATTGCACTCCCTTCCTGGCAAAAGCGCTGCCAGGATTGCAATGGGAGGACAAGGATAAGGTGTGGAAATGGCTGTATATATACACACACACAGAGAGAAAAAACTAGCTTTTTCTCCACAGAAAATACAAACAAGAAATCTATTCATAGTTTTTTTCCTCTCCTACATAGGAATATACATGTTTAGGAAAATTATAAAACTACTAGCAGACATACCTGGCGTTGCCCAGGATTTAATTTCCTCACAAGTAATACTTAGAAAGATTTGAGGTCCTCTCTCTCTAATTCCCAAACTGTCTTGTCCAGTACCTGTAATGTTTCCCTATATTACTCAATCCAATCTATATTCAGAGTTATTAACATACAGAATTTGGAATACACTGCCCTCCTCCTTGCTGCTAAGCCTCATCTGCATAGCAACTGGCCTATTCAAGACAGGCCCAAGAGCTCTCTGGCTGAGAATTCTAAAGGCTCCTCCCTAAACTGCAAACCCCAGGATTCCATAGAATCTTCTTAGGCGGCCAATCACGTGAAGTCTTCACTTGACTCAGTCGATCATATGAAGTCTTCACATGAGACACACTTTGACTTTGATATATTAGATTACTATTGGTGGTGATACTGCTGCAGCAGCTGCTAAACAGCTAAAAAGCTACCTCATACAAAAGTTAAAAAGATAACTAAATGATCAATAAAATTTAAAGCAGTTAAGTGATAATGATTAAAAACAACAGTTAGCCAAAACAGGTCTTCATGCCTATGGCCCTTTTCGCACCGTAGCTCAATAGTGTGATGAATTAGAGCCCTCACACTATTACAAACATCGCAAGAGAGCCCGTTGCACTCCGCACACAGTAGGGCATTTGCGAGAAAGCGCCGGTCCCTGCCCGGTCCTCTTCCGCATGTTGGTGTCCTGGGCCATGCCCAGGTCCCACTCTGTCCCCACCCCACCGGCCCTGATTGGTCGGTGGATTTTCCTTTTTTTATTTTTTTTCAGCCTATCGTGCTAACGTTAGCACGATAGATCCTGCCAACAGGCTGTTTCATACTATGTTGGTAACATGCTAATGTACTAATGTGCTAACGATAGCACCAGGTTTGGAAAAAAAACATAGTCGGCCGGACCCCGGGGCTGCTGTCATCTCGAGTGTGAGTGGCGATGCAGCCCCGGGGTGGCCTCTCACGGTGACGCATCGTGCAGTGTTCCCTGCTGCGATGGGGGCAGCGGCCAGCCTGCTGCTGGGCGGAGTGTCCCCGGGAGCTGAGGCATGAGGGACAGGCAGCAGGGACTGCCCACAACCCGCCCATTCCCAGGTCCTTCCTGGAAGCACACCGGACAACAGCTCCGCAGGCCCTCTGGTCGCGTGACTGATGCGTGAAAGGGAGGTTATTTTCACCTTTCAGGCAAAAATAAGAAAACGCACTATCAGCACTATCCATGGCCGTGATAGCACCCGGTTTGCCAGAACATCATGCGGTACAGCGGCTCGTGAAGGGGGGAGGGAGCGTGCTTAATACGCTTTAAAAACGCCATGCGAAAAGGACCTATGAAAGGATAGCAAGGAGGCTGCTAGTTTACCTCCCTAGGAAGGAAGAGCGTAGGCCCTCTCCTGTCCTTTCATCAAATGTATCTGTGAGGGTGTGGACATGTAAGAAAGTAAAGAAGTTTGCAAGGAACGTAGATGACATCTTTGTCTATGCATAATCCTCTCCGCCTTCTTTTTTCACTGTTTTTTCCATCGTTTTACTTCCAGTCAAAAAGACAGAATAGCTATTCAGTACCTTCTAACTGATAGTGTGAGAAGAAACATCCCAGTTTACTCGAGGCAGGGCAATAATCACTTGTTGGGTTTCTGCATGTCTGCCAGCTGGCTACGCTGATTCTGCAGTCAAAGTCTAGTCAACATACTAACTTTCCCTGCTCCTAAAGCTTGCCCCATTTCCCAGGGACCTTCAAAATGAGATCCATCAACTGTTCTAGCCATCTTCTGACTATTTGTCCTCCTCAAGGCCAGCTGTACTGTTAGGCTGTGTGGGGCACCACATGAGGTAGATTGGCAGAATCATGAAAATGCTGCAAATTGTTCAATATTTATTATTGTGTATTTTTATTTCCAAGGCAGAAGTGTTTGTGAAATTACAGATTTATGTACCAAAATAATGTGTCTGGGTACTATACATTTTTGACTTGGAACATGGCACTTTCTGTTCTGCCTCAGACAATAAAATATCTTGGTTTTGTCTCCCACCCTTCCATTTCCCAGCAAAACAAATGTCAAAGGAGGCAACTGGGGGAGAAAAGTCTCACCTAGCCTATCCAACTGACTCTCAACAGATTCAAGATGGTTGTTCCCAACTTTATAATTCCTACATTTTGTGATTTTGTCTGCATAAACTGGTGAGTGGGTAGAGGGCAGTGAAAAAAATCATTTGGGGTAGGCAATTCTTCGTTTTAAGTGTTCTTAAGAAGTGTTCATTGTGCTATTTGCACCAAAAGTAAGAGAAGAATATAAGCACTGTGACATGTCAGTCTTCTTTCGTTTAAGCCCTGGCAGTGACGTGAGGCAGGTGAAAACCAGCATGTGTAGCCAATCATCAGAGAGTTATCACAATGTCAAAAGTTATTAATAAGGAAGATCACACCGACTGCAGCAGTTTGCTTTTGTCTGAGCTTCCTAGGAAGGACAAGATTCTGCCCCTCCTCTCCTCTCCCCCTGCTAATTGAGGTTGAACTACTTTTTTACTTTGAACTAAGTTTACAGCAATTGAAGTAAGCTGAGGGCAAAGGAGGAAAGAGAGAGAAGGAAACTGGGACATTTTAAAAGCAGCTGAAAAACTGGAACAAGATAATTAATCAAGACAGTCCTTGGCAAATCAGGGGATCTGGAGGGCTTGGAGGTCAGGAAAAGCTCCCCAGGAGCCTGACAGTGAGTCTTTCATATGCCTCCCCAGCCCTATAAGGCCTGGGAAAACTCTCCATGCGTTATGTGTACTGTGGGAAACTCTGTTGTTATTTTTGTTGCTGCTGTCACTTATTTATATAGTACCATCAATATACATGTGGGATGCAAGCCCCCACAGAAATGACACTGACCGCTGTAGCTGCTGGGCTTATTCTTCTGCCAGCCCATCCACTGAAAAATGCTTCATTCTCCACATCTTTATCTATGTTACAATATTACCTATCAGGTCAGTTTTCCCAAATTCTGGGTCCTTTTACTCAAGATAGTTATTGTGCTTGTTTCCACAATCCATTCCAGAAGCTGTTTTGGTCCACATCCTTAGCTTTTCCTGTCCCACTACTGTGACATCAGAGGGACCCACCTTGTATCTCTTACAAGGGGCCCCCTACTGTGACATCACAGGGAGCCATTTCCTGTTTTCATTCCCAAAACCTCAGTGAATGGAATGTTCCTGATGTGGAAACCCTAGTCACTCTGAAATGTTGTTCAAGTCCACGTGAAAAAAAAATTCAGTAAAGCTTTTTTAAAACAGAACCAACAACATCTTTAATACTTAAAATAAATCATTTCTGAAACAAAATATGTTTTTAAATCCTGCTCAAGAAGTGAGAAAGAAGGATATAAGCATATATTCCTTGAAGACGGTGCCACAAATGCAGGGGTAGTACTGAAAAATGCCTGTGCTCAGTGACTAATTTAATTTGAAGGCAATTAGGTTGAAAGGGTCTTTGATCCCAGCCTTAAGATCCAAGTAGGTCCATATGAGTCTAGGTCCTATTTAAATAACCTAGTCCCAAACCTTTTAGAGCTTTGAGTGTGAAGACCAACATTTTACATTAGGCGTAGAAATGAAGAAGCAGCCAATGAACTTGGTACAACACAGTCGCATAGGGATGTGGGGGCGGGGGGGCGATTAACTCTGGGGGGCAATGTTGTGGGGGCATCCCAGCCCATAGCCATGCCCTGCGTGCCCTGGCCACACCCTCACACACCACAGCCATGCCCCCACACACCACAGCCATGCTCCCACACACCACAGCCATGGCCCCTCGTATCATAGCCCAGTCCCCTCCCACCCCTCACACACACTCCAAGCTCTGCCACTGGTACAACATAAGTGTAATAGGTCCCAAATGCCTGCTCTAAGTGGCTGGGTTCCATACAAGCTGAAATCTCCAAAATGTGAGGACATCAGATGGGATACTAAATATATTCCATAGAAGTAAATGGCTCCTAAGGAGCCCTAAGTGTATAGTCTGTGGTAGTAAATCATATCATTTACTGGCAGGCTTGGGGAACTTGGTGGGTTAGATTCTCTTCACTTCTACCAGTAATTATACCAAGGAGGCTGAGATAAATTGCCTTTATTTGCAGCACTTACTTTTTGGAAAAGATTACAACACAAAAACAAAATTTCCTTTCACTAGCATGGCAAGTTTCAAGGAAACTGGTTCTACAGGAGGATCATCTGTCCTGAATGTTAGATTCAACTAGAAAACCATTAATATGTTGCCCTAAAAAGGGGGAGGGGGCAAACAAACATAGGCCAGCATTCAATTTGTGACTTAGGAAAGCATAAGCTGTGTTATGCATGCAGAGAGGCTTGCTAGTTTGTTTGTTTTGTTTTATTTTGGAAGCGGGGACAATGCATAATGATCATATCCAGCTCATAGGTAGAGTTGCACAAGTGAGACCATTGTTCATGTGGTAGCACATTAAAATACACAGAATAGCATGCAGGAACTCCACCAGCACATATTTACGCTACCCTGATGTCAGATCTTGGCCATCAAGCGTAAACTGGGGTGCCTTCAACTCTTAGCAGAGAAAATACCATCTGAGTAGGAGCTGTTGCAGGGAGCACTTCATATTATGTATGAACGCTATGCAGTATTGATTAAGGTATGTTTTAATCAATGTGTGAATACTTTAAAGAGAGTGGCTTTGATAGATCCTAAGGGAACCTGATTTCATTCAGTTCAAAGGTTAGGCACCTCTGCTCCTAAAACAGGTGGAGAGGTGAGAACACATAATTACAAGGCTGAAGCAGATTCCCCAGCAGCATGGCCAAAAAATAAAGTATGCCTCCATAGCCATAATGTGTTGACTCAGACAACAACTGGATTTCCCCTCTGTTTTCCACAGGAGTCAATGAGCATCAGTGAAATTCTGAACTATACCAATGTAGAAAAAAATGCACAATATTTAGAAATTCATATAGCTTATAGTACAGAGACTCAGTACACATTACATGAGAAATGAGAACATGCTGATATGAAAAAGACAAATAAATTGTTATGCTATTTAAATAGTAGTAGTAAGTATTGGTATGTCTGTTTGTATATATACATTTAAATTCATTTAACATGCATCCTGTCAAGCTACCCAATTCAAGCTCTCAGGGATATAAATGCCATATTACATAGATACAGATAATATAACAAAACACACACTTATAATAGGTTATAATTAAAACATTGCAATATTTTACATTTAAATAGTAAAATAAAATTCACACACACAACCTTCTTTCAGGCAGAAGTATGTTTTAATCCCCATTAAACCTACCAAGTGGAAATTTTAAGACATTGCCAGCTATGGATTTATAAATTGTTCTCCCCAAGTTTCATCTACTTTCCTTTATATTTTTCATCCTGACCAAAATAGTCACAGACATTGTATTGATTACACTTTTGACAAGAGAGAGAGAGAGATGACAGTTACGCTGCACAAATGTTCCAACCTCTGTAAACACAAGTTTTTTAGCTTTAGGTAGTTGGGTACTTGGAATACCCTTGATTCTCCACCCAAAAACACTCCTGTGGACATGGATTATTTTTATAACCTGCAAGACACTGGAATTCTCATTGGAGTCAGAAAATGTTTGTGAGTATGCATCTTCAAGTTGCCTGTTGACTAACAGCAACCCCATGAATTTCATCCTGGGGTTTGCAGTTTAGGGAGGAGCATTTAGAATTAGAATTGTCAGCCAGAAGTTCTTTGGCCTCTGTAAACTACAAACCGCAGAATTCCACAGGATGTTGAAAGTGGAATAATAGCACTATAACAGTGTAGGGTGGAAATAGCCTTAGGCAAGGAATACTCAGGGGTGGTTTTGCCACTTTTTTCCTCTGAAATATATATAGCCTACAGCACCTGGTATTTCTACTAACTAGGGCTGACCCTGCTTAAGCTCCAAGATCAGATGGGATCTGGTGCCTTTCTGGGCATTTCAGCGTGTAAGAAAATACCCCCTGCTATATCACTCAGTGCAAAATGCTCTCTCCCTTCCCTCTGCCAAATTTATGTGGATGAGGGTTAAACATGAAAACAACAGACATGGGTTTTGACATGATTTGTAATCCCAGTGGCAGGATGATGGTCAGAATATTCTTACTGGTGGAAAGGAGTGGGAACCCAATCTCCTCATAAACATTTGTAATTTTAAGTACTACCTGTCTCACTGCTCCAGGAATTTCCTCACCCTGAACAGCAGATTTAGGGTAGAGATATAATTTTTGGCTAATTGCATTCTCAAAGGAAGCAATTAGTAATTTTAGCATTTTTATTCCAGCTTTGAGAACATTTCCAAAGACTGTTCACAGTTCAGAACTTATTCTACATAAAATTTCCATACTTTTTTTGTGTGTAAAAGTACATATTCTTCATAGGAAACAGTATTTCCTGCACAGAAAATACTAATTCCAGTTCAGAAAATGTTGTTTCTTGTGCAGAAAATGTGTTTTTTCCATGCTATCACCCTTACAAACTGATGTGCCAACGTTGCACAGAAGTTGCAAATCATGAAGATTCTTGTCATTCCACAATTCTTTTTGTCATAATTCCTCAAAGTCAAGAAACACATTTTTCAACTTTTTTAAAAAATGTGTTTAGATATTCTTTCCATCCCTAATTTGAAGGAGAAACTTGGAAACTGCTCAGGGAGGTTGGAATCATGAAGATTCCCCTCCTCTTACATTCCATACCCTGGATCAGAAGCCTTAGGAAACAAATTTACAGATGTCTGATATTCTTTCATTATGTATGCATTTAAGGAGTCATCTCCATATGATTCCCCAATCAGAACAGATGACATTTTTGAACAGTCTGCTTTGATTGGCCAGGAGCTAAACTCTGTAGTCTATGTCTACTGTTGTTGTTGTGACCCTTCAAATTGTTTCCAGCTTATGGCAATCCTATGGCAAACTTATCACAGGGGTTTCTTGACTGTGTTCCATCTATATTCTTGAACTGCCCAAGGACAAACTCTTGGACATATCTGCAATGAACTGGAAATATTACTTGATTATATCATTGTGATATTCTCACTTTTATTGCTGTCTATAGTTATTTTTACCAGCATTGTTGTTCATCTCAAAATAATATTTTAAAAAAGAAACTCTTATGTTCATGGGAAGAGTGACCATGAATCTAACCCAGCATCTTAAAAATTATCCAGAAACCTATTAAACCAAGAACCAAAATGACATTCTGAAAAGGCTTTGTTGTAAAAATTAATAACAACAGCAACAACTTTACTAAAGATTAAGGCAAATGAAGACAAATGAGTCCCCTGTAAGAAGTTTTGAGCTAGTGGTAGTGGTAGAAGTCTTATATGCACATGTACACTAATTGGTATTCAGTAGCTTTATATACATGTTTTTTTTTCATTTTCAAATTACCAAAGATCTGTGGTCCAATGACAGAGGGAGGGTGCCTCATCCCACCAAGACAAGAGCTGTTATTATTTATTCCAGTTCCTGAGACATGTGTATGGCCCAGGGCATTGCCATGCTGCAGGAAGCTAGAGGCCATGGTTAAGGAAGTCTTCAATGGAACATATTCTTGTTTCTTTTCAAATAGGAAAGATAGACTCCCACTCAACAGTTCACACTTTCACCATACATTGCCACAATTATGACTGAGTCAGACAGAGAAGCAGGGTTGAGACTATGGGTCTTTCCTTCAGTCACACATCCATAACTTCTTCTTACAGCCATTCAGAGTTTCATCCAATCAAATAAAGTTTAATTTTATTTTAAATTTTGTAAGCTGCCTTGAGTTCTGCCTTGGCAGAAGATAGGCAAGATTTACACTGAAAAGATAAATGATACATAATTCAGGTTTCCTTTTCTCGCAGGGAGTTTATACAAACAGAGCCTGCTTGCCCTCCAAACTTTCAGTCTCTGTCTTGTTAGATAAATTGTACAAATGGTTTGCATTTCTGTAATAAAATATTAGGTAGTAAGTATGCTTAAGAAAATGAAGACTGAGTAACAGGTGTCAGAAATAGCTGATAAGACTCATAAAACAATTTAACACAGGATCGGCTGAAGCATCAGATGTTTATTTAAAAAAAAAAATGTTTTCGCAGAACCGGGTGCCTCCCAGAGAGAAGGACAACCCCCCCCCACGAAACAGCACTCATTTTATTCTTGACGTAAGCTTCCTTCCCCGGGGCCTAATTGGCCAGGATCCCTAGAGGTCACAACCTATCAGAATCGCCTAAGAAGTTACATGCCCCCTTCCCCATTTTTACAATATATATGATCATGCACATAATCATGCTTTTCCCTCGTGGTCTCTTAATTCTCATTAGTAATTTCAAAATGCCCATCAAACAGATCTTAACCTCCCATTTTACTAAACAGTCCAAATTCCTGTCTTGTCTTTCTTTATCAACTTAATTTCACTCCTTACAGTTATGCTGACCTTCAGACTTGCCTCCCAAGATAGGAGGACCTCATCTTTATCTATTTCTTTCCCTGCCCCTGGAAAGTCAAAGCCTTGGGAGGCCCTCCCCCTGCTCAGCTGCCAGTTCTAAAAATCTGTCTCTTAGACTTCATTGTATTAGAAAAGCTCAAATACAAAATATACCAAAGCATATGTATGTAAACATATTTAAAATGTATTTATACCTATAAGCTAATACATCCATGTTAATAATACTGCAGAAACTAAAATATATATTATTTCGCTCACAGGGGTAGAATGTTAGCTGAACCGTATTTGCAGGTGGATGTTCACTGGCTGAGACAGTGAGACTGGAAGATGGTGTTAGAAGAAAGGAGTGATGTGAGAATGTCTGTAATGGTGGTGATGGTGTTGATGATCATTTCACTTATATCCATTCTTGTCATCAAAACTAAGACTCAAGGCAGCTTACAAAACAGAGGAGTGGGAAAAATGATTTCTGAAGGGATAAGAAGAAACTCTAGAGAGAGACTGACATAGGCCATAGAACACTATACAGTTATAGCACTTTGACAGCACTGTAACTGCTATGGCTTCCTCCTATGGGTTCCTAGGATGTATCATCTGATGAAGTGAGGTGTTTACAATTCTCTGCTAGAGATGTAGTGCTGTAGTGCTGTAGTGCAGGGGAATGGATCCAAATTCTCTAGCAGAGAGGATTTGAAATACCTGATGAAACTATACATGGAGTTACAAGGTCCTGAACTGCAGGCATACGTTTTGGTTTAGTCAAGTTATTAGGAGCAAGCTATGAGCAGTAGAAACAGAAAGAAACCTTCAACATCAATAAAACAAAGCAAATTAGTTTATCTTTTCTAGATCTCCATAGTGCCAAGCAGACATGACACATTTGTTCCTATGAAAAGAAAGGCAAGATCAGGAACTGTAATTATCAAATGCTGTACTTCATGTTACCTAAAAGTCTTCCAGTTATATAGTTTTAAGAAATAATTTTAGGGAAGTAAATACAGGAACATATTGTTGTAAACATTGTACAGTATTCATAATTCTGAAAGAAAATATTCTATAATCCAACACACATACACACACACGCACGTGTGAGTGTATTGGATTATAGAATATTTTCTTTCAGAATTATGAATACTGTACAATGTTTACAATACTGTGTTCCTGTATTCATTTTTATGTGTATATATATGATTTTCAATTTTTACAGACCCCCTTCCCCTTGGAAAAAAAAGGCTTCAGAGAAAAAATGCTGCCCTCCCCCAACCCCCGATTTTTCTGAATATATTTCCCGGTCCTTCACACATTTGGGAGGGATCAATGGATTTATCCCTACTATTTTTCATGTGATATGAATCACAAAGTTGAATAAGACTCTTGTGTGCTAATAGGCCATTTTCTGATACTACTACAGATTTGCATAGTAACACAAAGCTTACCTACATTATAATGACACAATCATTGCAGAAAATGTTTGTATCTGCCAGACTATTTTTTGTGTGTGTGAAAAGAGAAATTTACACTCAAAGATTTATCTTTTCATTGAGCAATATGTATAAATACGTTGGTGATACATTAAATTGGCATTTGATATAGATCACTTTTTTAAAAAAGTTGTCATTCTGTTCCTGTTGAATTGCTCATAAATTCAGGCTTGAATAAAGAGATCAGATTACATTAAATGCATTTTGGTATCTCTAACTTTCTGCAATGAATTAAAACTGGCTGATCATGTCTCTAACGCATTTCATTTTCCGTTGATTCATGCACTGCAATATAGGCTTCAAAATTCCCTTATGACAACAAACTGACGCAGATATACTCAAGACAGGAAAAGATTATGGTAGCTATAAGACTGAAAACTATGTCATGGCATCAGATAATGCACTAGAGGTATCAGGAATGCATAAACAAAATCTGTAAATATAGAAATAACTTTCAAATAATGTAACACTGAATTCAAGGGAGAGAACTATTGACTGTCTAATAATAGACCAAAAAATACAATCATCAATATAACATTTGTGTTTCATTCGTATTAATTTTTGTTATGTTTGTGACTGTGTGCTATTAAAAAGACATTGAGATTCCATTTTCTTTGAAATAAATTGCATTTTCCCCCTCAAACTGAAAGATGCCAGATGCAGTGACAGCTATGGAAGGAATCTTTAAAATTCAGCTATAGTTGGGGTTTTTTTTGGGTTTTTTTAAGTAAGTCACTTATAGAAATAACTCTTCATTCTTCTCCTCCCCATACAGGGGCTTTTTGTTCCTTTGTTGTGAAATCCAATCCATCTTTAAAGGCTTTTTAAGCTGGCAAAAATGCATTATTACTAAGCTGGTAGCATCTATTGTTTCAGAGGTAGCTATGACTATGGATGAATGCTTTCAACAGAAGTTAAAAGAGATAATGAGTCTTTAATGATACAAAATCAGAGCCTTGTGTGCTTAGTGAAGCCTGACACAAGCTCTAGCTTTCATCCAGCAAGAAGAGCTTATGCTATCTCCCAGTTTTCTGTGGTGAAAATACCCACAAAAGTGCTTCCTTGTAGAACTCTCCATCTCCCAAGATATTATCAGTAGTCGATGCCTGTGATACTCAACTGTTAAATGACATGAAGCATCAAATAGCCATGGTGAAAGTTAACCCAATTTTGCCTCTTCTCCCTGCCTCCCCAAGCTCCACAAATCTCTTAATGGATCCAAGGTAGATATCATTTTCCAAATAGATTTCCTATGTATTCCTTTCTTCTTACTTATCAATTTTCCTTGTTCCTTCTGTGTCACCTAACATGCACAAACAGAACTTCCAGAAATGAAGTTGTAAGTGGCTTGCATAGTTCCAGTGGAAAGCATTCATACTAATCAACATGATTAAACACATTAAATTTATTTAAAATTTATTAGTTTTTCCTTCTGGGGTTGAATGTTTGAGAGCTCATATTTTCAAGCACTTTCTGTAATTAGAAGTGCCAAGACTTACTGTTTAAATTTAAGCTGAAACTTGAACAGCTTCCACGTTCATAGAAACAATGACATAAGCACATTACGTGCTTGAAAACACGAAATAAAGATGGCTGCCAAAAACCTATATATTCAGACCTGCGTAACATTTTGAGTAATTATCTACCCCAAAAAGACACTTTTGGTTCTCAGTTCCATTGGTAGACATTAAAGCATGTACCTAACTTTTTTACTTTAAATCAATTTATTCTGAAATTGTTATGGCTGGATAATCATCTTAATTTTTCACTGATTTCCCCTCATATGAGCTGGTCTAAATCAGTTAGGAATCGTCTTACATGGTTCTGGAAGGTGGTTTGGCTGCAAAATATGAATTATGAAACTCTGAAGTAACAAAAAAATATTAAACCCTGCAAATGTTGGTTTTCAAAATGTTGAAAATGATTTCCTTAGGCAAGAATTCCTAATTAGTCACAACAATGTTAGCAACAGTAGTTTCACAAGTTATATTGCAAATTAGCATGCTATTGCTTTTCCCCATGAAGTAAGGCAACTAGCTTTCTACTTCATATTCTTCTGGAGAAACAAGGTGAGATGACATTCCAGGATGATCTGACTGCCTCTAGAAGAATTCAAATAGTTCACCCTGGTACAAGAAATAAGAGAAGTTGGGAATGTTTACAGAACTGAATTACATATAGATCTGCTTTTACCATTTTCAGGACTCAAGTCTGAAGAAAGAAGGCTGAGCTTATTTTAAAGGACCGTCCAAACATCCATACTAAAGGACTGTGATTTTGATATTTTGTTGTTTTGCGGTGAGTAGGCAAATGTCACTGAAAATGTTTTGTTGTGCTTAAGCTGAGTTGTTGTTGTGGGGCTTCAAGTCATTTCCAGCTTATAGCAACCCTAAAGTGAACATATCACAAGGTTTTCTTGGCATGACTTGTTTCAGAGGGGACTTCCTATTGCCTTCCTCTGAGACTGAGAGACCTGCCAAGGTCACCCAGTGGGTTCCACAGTTGAATGGAGATCTGAGCCCTGTTCTCCCAGAGTCCTAGTCTGGCACTCAAAATTCTACACCCACACTGGTTTCCAAGATGGATGTGCCATTATAAAGGAATTTCTTCCAGACTGTATATTGGCAAGAATTGTTAAAAATACTGAGAGCTATCATTGCAAGGCTTTGAGAGGGGATGGATGGATGGATGGATGGATGGATGGATGGATGGATGGACAGGTAGACTAACAAAATTTTCAAGAGTATTCCAGTAACTGTTATTGAAACTTCCTCCTCCTGCTCCTTATTGTTAGGATAGGCTTTGTGCCTATAAGTGGATACAAGCAGGTTTCACTGAAACAGAGCAGTCTCACAGACTCCCTTGCATCTGTCCATGCTATGTTGTCTTATTTTTTTAATACAGGTTCATCAGTTTCTTCCAACTGGCAAATTAACATAATGCATGCATACTAGTCCCTCTCCTCCTTTTGCTAGGCTCTTTGATTCTTCATCATTGCATTTAATAACAGGGGTGGCTGGTGAATCCATCGCTGCAGAGGCAGCCAATCCACTATTGGTTTTTTGTCTGATCCTCCCTTAGCTACTCTGAGTTGGCAGCTCTCCTTGTGCCAATACTTCTGCTAGAATAGATTGTCACATTGCAAGAGCTTCTATACAATTTGGGATACCTGAGGGAAGAGCTCACATTAGACCAAAAGTGGATCCACTATCCTCACACCAATGGATCTACCAGCACCATGACTGGTTGCTAGATGGCTAAATGATAGGGTTCTACAGCAGAAACAAGAGGTGGTCTGTTTATCAGTGGAAAAGCCTGACATGTTTCAGCCTATGAATGCTTTTCAGGCCTTTTTTTAGGGGGCTATTTATAATCAAAAATTTCTGAACTAGGAATGCCTAACCATTTAATGAGCAAAGGAAAAACTCCAGGTTTTGCTTTTCCCCTGCCAAATGATAGAGTTGTCTTATTTCTGTTCCCTAGTCTGGTAGCCTAATCTGCATATTATTTGGATTTGTGTGATTTGTGAATTGAGTACAATACTGAAAACATTAATTGTTGTATTGTTATTCTGTCAAGGCCCAAGTGAGAGCAAACAGCAATAATAGGGCAGGGAAGAAATAAGCTGTGCTTTTCTTAGAGAGATACAGATTAAATATTTATTTTAACTGAAAATATTCTAGTTTCACTTTCTGTGTCCTGTTCAATTTTCCATCAAAATAAATGCTTTAACCAGCTTTTCTAGGTGAGGATGTTTATCCTACCACCCAACTACTGCTTGTCAATGACCATAGATAAAGTAATAATCAGTGTTTGCACTTTTTTACACTTTTCTTTCACCCATTTGATTCTAACACCACCCCGCCCAACTGTATAATAATCAACCAGTTATGGCAACAGCCAATGCATAGGAAGTGGGGTACAGTTCTTCAAAATAGGTGCCGTTTTGTCAGGCAGAGTGAGATGACTGCCTCAGGTATGCACCTCACTTACTATTGAGAGGGCCCCGCCATTGCTGCTTCAGCACTTCCCAGTCCACCCTGACTCACACTGCATCTGTTTCAGTCCCTCTTCCATCTCCTGCCCACTCATGAGTGTTACCAGTTCTACTCTTCCAGGCTGCTCCATGCTGCCACAATTGCAGCGCTCTCCATCTCCCACTTCCTCTTCACTTGTGCAGCAGTGGCAGCAGCTACAACTTCTCCTTGCTCTTGCACTACCCTGATACCCCATCCATTTTCCACCACACGCAGGGTGGCTGCTCATTCTCCTTGCAATTGCTCAAAGATAGGGACTGCAGTAGTGCATCTCCACAAAAGCCTATGCCACATGAAACTTGTCAGTCTATATGAGTGCTGGAAAGCTTGAAACGCATTCCTCTATGGAAGAACAAATATGATTCTTAAATAAAGCCAATGCAATTCTAGGCTGCCTCAATAGGAGTATGGTGTCTATGACTATTTCTGCACTTCAACCTTTTCCGTTGTCATCCTGGTGTCATCCTAGCAACACCTTTACCAGGATGGGAGCATGCCCCCACTACTCCTCTCCACACCCAGCCACCTGCCTGTGGATGGGAGCATGAGTGACACACTCCTTCCTTGCCCAGTGCAGCTGGTCTCTTTACTGTGCTGCACTGGGGAAGGAAGTGCATAGATCACGCTTCTTCTCCTTCTGCATGACCACCAACAAAGGAAGCATCACACAATTGTGGGCCATTAACAGATTTTTCCTTTATTGGTATATCCCATGATTGCGACAGGTGGAGATGTGCTGGCAGCGGGATCATGATGATGTCATGTGAAAGCACGACTCACAGACCACTGCCAATGCATCTCCACCATGGGACAGCAATGCCATACAGAAATGCCCTAGGTCAAGGGAAGTGATAGTACCACTCTATTCTGCTTTGGTTAGACCCCACCTGGAATACTGTGTCCAGTTGTGGGCACTACAGTTCAAGAAGGATATTGACAAGCTGGAATGTGTCCAGAGGAGGGTGACCAAAATGGTAGAAGGTCTAGTAACCATGCCATATGAAGAGTAGCTTAGGGAACTGGGTATGTTTAGCCTTGAGAAGAGAAGATTAGGACTCAACATGATAGCTATGTTTAAATATTTGAAAGCATGTCATATGGAGGATGGAGCAAGCCTGTTTACTGCTGCTGCGAAGACTAGGGCTTCAAAGTTCTGGGAAAGAGATTCCACCTAACGGTCAGAGCAGTTCAACAGTGGAACAGATTTTTAAATAGAGTTTGGTCTTCTGTCAGGAATGCTTTGATGGTGCATTGTTGCATTGCAGGGGATTGAACTTGATAGCCCTTGTGGTCTCTTCCAGCTCTATGATTCTATGATTCTATATATTTCAAAGCAAGTATCAACTTGATATGTCCAACATGTTTTTCCTTATAAATCCATACTCTCCCATTTTGCTTCTAATGATCCTCAGTATGAATCCCGCTTACACCTCTGCCCATCTCATAATTGCTGTTTTGTTTGCTTGCAATATTGTGGAGTGGGAAGAATGCAGCCTTCCAGATAGTGGAGCCAATGGTCAAGAATACTGGGGGTTATAGTCCAACAACGTCCAAAGGGCTGCACAGTTCACCTGCAGTAGTGAATTAGGAGGGTGCCTAATTTATTCCAAATATATACAAATATACATCTCCTGTTCTCATTTGCTTGGGTGTAAAGCCCCTTTAACATAGCAGAACATCATGTCTTTGAAAATATTACAAAGTGCTATGCTATATAGCAAAGACAAGTACATGTTGAATCAGTCCTTCCAAAGGGACTTTAGGAATTCCTTATCACTTTGAAACCATTTTCCAGAAATGCTGTAAGCATATATCAAGCTCATGTCTTTATCTGTTGATCCTTTTCTCTTGGATAGAACTTGGATTTATCTGGAAAAATGAATAACATTTTCATGAAAACCTGTTGCAGTAAAAGCAATACCATGAATGCTAATAATTTTATTTTGGTATTTTACCTGCTTCACCCACATACTTTGTTCTGTTCAATTTTTCTTCTGTTCAGTCCCATGGCTTGCTACCTTTCTATAAACTGTTTGCAGAGACATCTGTAAAAACAGACCACAATTATTTGCAAACAGACAAAGCTTTCTCCCCAAACCACAATTATTTGCAAACAGACAAAGCTTTCTCCCCAAACAGCATTTGCCCAGGAACTGCGAGAGAGTCACTCTGAAATTTCAGTCTCCAGGGACCTTTTCAGTTTCCCTCATTGGCTAAACTGAAAGGCAGTAGGAGCCTTACCACATCAAGGGGCCATACCACCAGAGCAATGCATTATTCCTGGTTCAGGATCAGTCCTATTGCACAACGTCATTGCTCACCAGCAGCTATTGCATTGCAATCTGTTTGAAATGTGCCCTTTTTCATGATGTAAATAATCTGTTAATGATCCCCTTTCCTGCAACAATCCAGTTAGCTGTGGAAGTGTGGTTTCCTGATAGCGCTTCTTTCCATAGTTCATCCAGTAGTGGGAGTGTCACAACAATGTTGTGGGTGTCACAACATTGTGGATTCATATGTCTGTGCATCATGATGTTAGAACATTACTGTGTAAGTACAGCGTAATAAAAAAAATGGACCAATCATGGGGTGTGGGGTGTGGAAAAGGACTCGGCAATGACACTGTAATGTGGAGGGAAGAACAATGCGAATGACACTACTAATCTACAAATGTTGACAGGGTGAAAGAGAGAGCATTAATAACCTGATAGCATCACAGGAATGGCTATAGTCAGATTCCAACAGAATGTGGGATTAAAGTATGATCTGATAAGGCCCTAGAAGGAGGAGAAACAAGGGAAGAAGCACATTTTTCCTCATTAAGCTTCCAGAAGAGCTGGAGATATAAAATCCAGGCCAACTAATGGCCCAAATGGACATCAGGGAGCATGACTAGAACCTGGATGGATCCAGATAAGAAAGGGAAAAACCCAATCAACTGGGTAATGTGGCAACACTAGCAAATGGAAAAATGTTCAGACTATACCTTGATGTAGCATGTTCTATGCTATTTTAACAGAAAGTCACAGCCATTGAAGCAGATGGTTGGCTATTCTAAGACAAAACTGGAATAAATTGTTAAATTGCATTTCTATTGCAACAGATTAACATCAGTATCACAAAAGATATTACAAGGAAAAAGTTTAGCAAGTGAAGGTGAATAGACAAACTAGAATAGCAATGTTCAGCAACAGGGCATGTTTTGCTGTCAAGACCCCATTTTAGCCTCACACATAACCCTGATTGAAAAATGTAAAATGGGACACAAGAGAATTTCTTCATGCTCCCATCACTCCCTTGGTTTTCTTGGATGTTACAGTTCATAAAGTCAAACTTGAATATGTCACTGTGGTCCATCCCTGATTATTTGGTAACATAAAGCTGTGTTCTGAATTGTCTTAAGCAAAAACAACTCTCTTTCATAAACAGAATATGTTGTGCTTTCAGTTTGATTTGTTACATAGCTCCAACATGTATTTCATTTACATTAACTTGCCTGGAAGTTGATAGGCAGAAAATGAATTTTCCTCTCCTTGAGTACTTTCTAGAATTTAGTTGTGTATTTCACTGTGTGCAAACAACTGGCATGGAGTAACTGCCCACAGTGAGGTGGTGTAGATGTTTTATGGGTATCCTATGTTTCACCTCTTGGACACATAAAGTGCCTCAAGTGCAGGTATCAGTTATATGGCAGTAAGAGAAAAATGTCATACATCGGCAGTAACTCTCTCTGGTGTTCTCAAAATTGTTTTTCATTACATTGACTCTCGTTAGCTTCTAGTTATAGGGTCCCAAAGAAAGAAGCATTTGCCCTAAGAAGCTATACCTTCCAGTCTTTAACAATTGCTTCCTCCTTTGTATTTATGAACAAGGTCCCATTTAAAGAACTTCCTATCAGCCACAAACAATTTCATTTTGAATGGCTGACCAATCATTTATTTTTTAAGAACTCCAATATGAAGGCAGTCAATTCCTGCTGCACGAGATGCAAAGTCCAAAACAACTAATTAATCAAACAGATGCTGATGCCCAAGAAATTCTTCTCAAAAGGTCTCACTTTTAGAATTACATGGGTTTTCACTGTGTTGTTTCAACAGTCCAAATAGACATTGTGCAAATCAGAGCTTGAAAGTGCTACTTGTTGAAACTACATGACTGGTGTTTTTTGGGAGCTGCAGTCCAAAGAAGTGGCATTTCCACACCCTGTGCTAGGTTTCACTGGTCCCAAAAGATGCTAATATCAATGGTTACACTGCTATGTGAAGTGGTCACTAGCAGTCCAGAGTATGTGTTTGGTGGGCAGAACATCCTTCATCCAACCCTCCTCCCCCTCCACCGCCATCTCTAGGTGTGGTCGGAAAAGACTTCTGTGAAACCTTAGAGAGCCACTGCTTGTACGGCCATTTCCGCACGGCCATTTCTGCAAACCCCAGGATTCCAGAGGATGTTGAAAGTGGAATCATCGCGCTATAACAGGCTACTGCTGTGCAATGTTGAGGTAGTTGTTCTGATTTTGATGTAGAGCTTCTTTCTTTCTTTCTTTCTTTCTTTCTTTCTTTCTTTCTTTCTTTCTTTCTTTTTTTTTTTTTGAGCATTATGAATTCTGCATGCTGCCAGGTCATTATCCTTTTTTAAGTAATCAAAAAATTACAATGGATCTCCTTTGTCATATTAGAAAGACAGTGTTTGATTATTAGATATAATTCAACTTCATACTGAAGATTAAGCAAGCTAATATTAATCAAGACTCAATCAAAATCAAGATCTTTTGAAGGCTTATTAAATCCTTTTTGGGGTGTTCCTATAAACACATGATATCAAAAACAGCAATGGTAGCTCCAGGTCACTGTAACAGGAAGTACCTGTTGAGCCAATTTTCCTATATATCTAGTGCTATTACTGATGGGCACAAGATCAAGCCATCCAAAAAGTAATTATATGAAATGGAACACAAGAATACAGATGCAAGGATCACCACTGAATGAAAATTATATTGCTGAAGACATCTTAGTGTTTTGTTTTTGATTGTGAGATTGATTCACTAACCTGGACTTTCCATAATGAGAATAATAATATGAGGAAAGGATATTATTTTCTTCTGTAATTCTCAGGGGCTGACATTGTTTGATACAAAAGTAATCTTACTGCAAATATAATAAAAATAAAGCTGGGTACTGATGCTTAGAATAAAATGGATGATTTTCAAAATGCTTGTGAAATATTATGTGAAGAGACAAGAACAGCACTTGATCCAATTTTGTTCTTGTTTCCAGAGTTGCAAAATAATAATCATAAATGTGAGGGAGGGGGAATAAGAATGCTCTCCACCAGCATCTCCAGAGAACTGCTACTTCATGCAAACCAAGAAGCAACATTTCACTGTTAACTTGAACAGATCACAAGAGCATGATCAATTCTTCTTGCTCAGTGGAGGTCTAGTAAACCCCTGGTGTTTAGTGGTACTTCATTGTACCTTCTCTTCTAAAAGCAGAGCTATGTGACATAAGCAGCTCTAAAACTACAAAGAAATGGATTCAGGGGAGAAGGTCTTAATATACTATCTGTGATCTGTTAGATTGTAACAAATTGAGCCCGTCTTAAGATAAAATATGCTCCCTTTTTTAAAACTTCCCTGTACCTTCTAGGGGCCATGAGTGACAATTTGGCAAGTTGTGAGTATTACTGACCTCTGGTTTGGAACACTAGGCCTCTCCACAAGGCCCTGCCACCAAAAAAACAAAAACAAAACACTATAGCTAATTTTTTAAGCTGTACTTCAGTTTGTTCTAAGTTGCATTGAATCCTGTACCCGGAGAAAGGTGAGGTATAAAAGAAACAAAACTTGGAGAAATTGTCCCCAAGGACTCCCTAGAGAATATGATGAAGGCTTATTCACTAAAAATAAAACAAAAAAATAAAACACAGAAACATTTAAAAATTGAAGAGTATTCTGGCAAGGACAAAAGGCACGTGTTGATCTTTTAGCAGAAAGTGTCAAGTCCTACAGCAACAAAATTTTTTTAAAAAATTAAAAAATTAAAAAATACAAATGATTGCTTAGGGCAAACCTCAGGAAGACTCACCAGCACAGTTACAGGGTAAGTTGCACAGAACACAAGACCCTCAGTCAGACATCAGGAAACAGAGGAATACACGTTATTCAAAACATGTAGATGAAGCTACATACACATTCTGCTACTACTACAAAACACTTCCTGGAATGTTCTCAGACCATTCTGTGGAGAAGATTAAATTAATTTTCAGGATATAGGAACAATACCCATAATTTAAGACAACCACACTATTCAGTTAAGGAGTGATGGTGAAAAGTATGAGCCACAAGCCAACTGCATTCCTTGGGTATTTTTGTGCCCCTACTCCTGTTTTTTTTTTTTCCTGCTCCCTATACTCCCTAATGTCCCCTAGGTGAAATGTGGGCAATTTTGCCATCTTTTTGGCACCCTGAGCTGTTTTAGGTGCAGAGTGTTTGACTAACAGGAAGTGAACCAGAAATTGACTTCCAGATCACTTTCTATTATAAATAAAAATAAAAAAAAAAATAAAAAAGGCCACTCCTGGAACTAAAATGGTCCAGAGGGGCTCTAAAACATGTCAAAACTGCCATTTGAAGCCCCACAAGGCTTGAGGAAGTGGGGTGCAACTTTATTTATGTATTTATTTATGGAAGGGATGTAGCCCACGAAGGTTTCTATTAAAAGAACATAGCTGACATCCTGTTGATGAGTAAAGACGTTCTTAAGTCCAACTGATGCTATTATAGTCTTCTTTTCAGGTTGTTGTAGAGATCATGCTTAAGTAAAGTCCTTTTGAAACAGATGCAGTTCGGGAACAAACACATCATATATGAGTTCTAAGTGTAAATGGTTTTTAAAGTCTCACTCTTGACAGTGCTAGAAATGTAGAGACTCAAGGAAAATTTCATTTGATGGGACAGAATTTTTATTTGGGGGACAATGCCCTAAACTACCCACCACCACCACCACCACCACCTCTGCAGATATACCTGTAGGCCTCATGAGGCTCTGTGAAAGCTAGCATGAAGTCCTTGTAGCTATACTTAATACTGAGAGTCCTAGCCTTCATCAGTGGTATCATTTCATCTATGGGAGTGGGAACTCCTGGGAGAAGGAGTTCTCTCACAGGTCTCCCTGTATTCTGTGTTGGCTACTGCACTGTCTAGTTTCTGTGCTGAGTTGAGCTTCCTCTGCCCATGCTGCCTCAGGTTTCTGTTTGGACATTATTGTGGACCTTTGTTACCAGGTCTGGGGAAGAGCTTTACCCATGGGCAGAATTGGCTCAAAGCTCAATGGATTTTCACCTTTACTCTATTAATTCTCCTAATTATCATTATATATCACATAGTTTCTTCCTGTCATAAGATGATCATGTAACACATTGTGGGCACTGGGAGAGATTAATTTTCAGGGGCAGTCAGTGTAGCAGCATAGGTATACCTGCTCCTTCTAACTTAAGGATCCTCAGTACTGATTCTTTAGAAATCTATTCAGAGGATGATATGTTGGCCTCACTCCCAGATGTTGAAGGGAGCTATACACCAGTTCACAAATTGATGGGATTCCACTACCTCTGTTGGTATTCTCTAACTGGTAATCTCAGGGGGACACTGGATTTTTGCCTTTTGAGATGCCAAATCTCTATAAACTGCAACCAATAAAAGGTGTACCCCATCATATAACCTGTTAGGATTTTTTTCTGTGTCCCTTCCTGACTTCTCTAGCAGTACAGTGGCTTATTCCCACACTACAAGTGCAGGCCACTTTCCTAATGAATGATTTTTGTATTATTACCCAACAATATTTGCATGAATCACAAGTCTTATGATAATGATCACTGCCTATATTATTTGCATTTCAGTTCTTTCTGTCCACAAGTATGTGGATAAAAATCCAGGAATTATCTGATGAAGTAAACTCTATTCCATGTGAGTTTGTGCTATAATGTATTTATTTGTGTGATTTTTTTTTAAAAAAAAACCTCTTTGTTGTTTCTGCTGAAGCTGACTAATATAGCTACCCTTCCTGCCAATTTTTCCCCCTAAAATAAACAGATTCTATAAAGAGTGAAATATGTGTATACTGAGAGGAGCACACTAAAACATTTGTACACTTTTCATAAATAAGATGTATATGCAGATATCAAAACCCAAGGACATAAGGCATCAAAAGGAGTAAGGCATTTAAAAAGCCAGGTCTTGCTTAGCCTAAGAAATTTGATCCATCTTAGCATTTATGAGTTTGCAGGACTGAAAGATGGAATATATGCACTCATGTGAAATTTCACTATGAAACACATTACTTTGAGGGAACTTATGCAAAGCTCACATAGCTTTAGGCTGTTTTTCTCATTTGCCTCATAGGTCCCTGTACATCTACAGAGTCTTAAATCGTTAGAGGAGAGTGCACTGTGAATCCTTGGAAGTTAGAAATAATTATCAAGTATTCCACTGAATGTGTAGCACAGCTATTGAAAGAAATGAGCAAGGCTTGAAATGCCACAGATGAAATAACAGGGTGGTAAAATGTATAGTGAGCATGATCTAGTACTGTAATAGCTTTATAGACATCTCTACGTAGAGCAGTGGTTCTCAACCTGTGGGTCCCCAGATGTTCGTGGACTTCAGCTCCCAGAAGCCCTGAGCACTGACCATAGTGGCTGGGGCTTCTGGGAGCTGAAGTCCACCAACATCTGGGGACCCACAGGTTGAGAACCACTGACGTAGAGCTTTACTTAGACTTCTCTGAATCCAGGAGGTCAATATTTAGGACTAGAGAAAATGATATAACAGCCTAGTTATATGGAAGATCATCACAGGAATGAATTAGAGTCCGAAATTTGTAAAGCTTCTTCATCTTAGAGAGAAATAAGGCATAAATTAACTTAATTTTCTGGAGTCTGAAGGGTGACATCTAAAGATAGTAATGGGGAAAAAAAAATACAATCTTAACCAATTAAATATTCAGGGCTATGCAATATTGCCAGGTTTTTAAAATAACAATAAGGGCCAGCCAAAATTCATGGCATGCAGAGTTGACAATCAGGAGGTTGCTATTGAAAAGTTTGTGTTCTACCTAAATAACAAATGAAAGTATTGATTTCAGTTAACCTGGTCAAGTATTTCTCTGTAAAATTAGCATATTGTCCACATTCATAAAATTACATGCTGCTCATATTTCTTTGTGAAGCACACACACCTAAGGATATTTGATTTTTCCTTCCTTCCTTCCTTCCTTCCTTCCTTCCTTCCTTCCTTCCTTCCTTCCTTCCTTCTCTTTCTTTCTTTCTTTCTTTCTTTCTTCCTTTTTTTTTTTTTTGACATCTCATTTAGTCTATATAGCTCTTCAACTATCAAATAGGGGACATCTCTTACAGTAAAGGATACCTGATGGCCCTATAAGGGGCAAGCTATATGGCCCTCAAATAGTAGACATCCCTTATAATAAGCGACACCTAAGAACTCTATGACTATAACTAACTAACTAGACTGTGGCCATTTCCATATGGCATCATTGTCATGTGATGGAGATGTGTTGGCAGCAGTCTGTGAGTTGTGCTTTCCCATGATGTTATCATGGTCCTGCTGCCAATGTGCCCCATCCATCGCAATTGCAGAATGTTCCATTAAAGGAAAAAATCCATTAATGGCCCACAATTGCATGACACTCCCATTGCTGGCAGCCATGCAGAATGGAAGGAAGCATGATGTAGGCACTTCCTTCCCCAGTGTAGCATGGGAAAGAGGCCAGGTGTATTGTGGAAGGAAGGCACATGTTGCTTGCATTCTTATCTGCAGGCAGCCAGCTAAGCGCAGTGCATCATGCTCCCATCCTGGCAAAGGCACTGCCAGGATCACGACAGGAGGACAATGGAAAAGGATAAGGTGCAGAATGGCTTTAGCTGTGGACTTTTAGTTAGGGAATAAGTACTAAAGATTATATCTGATCTCTCACAAAATTAAGAACTATTCTTAGGCATCTTAATTTTATTTTTATTTTATTTTATTTTATTTTATTTTATTTTATTATTTGTGTTCAGCATGATTAGGTTATAATTTTATCTAGTAGTGCTTATTGAAGTATTAGAAACACACAAAAATAAAACTGACCCTATTTTGAAGAAAAGGTATTTGAAACTTTGGCATATATGACTAATATACATTTAATTTCAAAGGGTTGAATGATTCAAGCTTATAATAATATCTCACATATATCTATTTAGAAAGAAGCCTCACTGAATTCAATGTAAATTTATATAGTCATGCTTACAGTAGACATAGAATGATTGATTTAAATCCCATTGATTTCAACTGGTCTGCTGTAAGCATGATTAAGCCTAGATCCAAAGCATAGTATTTCAGTGGTTAATACAGTGATTTCTATCCAAAGATATTATATAGATACTCCAGGCTGGCAATCATATGTGGCTTGAAAGAGTGCAACAGGAGATAAATAACATACCCCCTTGCCCAGTATTCTGCCTTAACAGAACTTCTATACTGGGTGACACTATTATTCTTTTAAAATGGAATTAACTGTAAATTGATCTTTAAGTGTTTCCATTTGGCCATGCTTAAAATAGGAGGGTTGTCCTTTCTACCTGCCAAATAGCTTCATAGAGTTACATGTGCCATGGCCCTTCCTGACAAAACCTCTAAATTGGGCAGCTTTTTTTTTATTTTATTTTTGCAAACTGTTTTCCCTGTAACCAACTATTGAAAACTCCTTCTCTACAACACTTTTCATTATCCTGCTGAGAGCCTTTAAGTATCTAGGCTGGCACCCTGTTGGGTAGAGACGAACATGCAAGAAAATCAGTTTTCCAATTTTCCAGATCAATCTGATTCGTACTTTCACAGTGGTGCAAACACGTACATTCGCACCAATGCGAATTGGTGGTCAGAGGAGGGCTCATGGGAGAGGCCAGGGGGTAGTATGGACTTTTGCACATACGCAATGATGTACTAAACCATGCAAAAAAAAGGGGGGGCCAATCACAGCCGAGGGGGCGGGGTGAAGGGAGTAGCGGGAGTGGCCACAGCAGAGGCAATGTGGATTCATGAACTTGCACTCCTCCAAATCAGAATGGAACATATGCAATAGCTGTGCGGAAGGAAATGAGAGAAAGTCTGCCTTATTTTGAGCCCAGAAAATCCGATAAGAAACGGCACAAACTGATTCACCAGCCTTCTGCGGAAAGGGCCTAAAAGTATATGGCACATCCACAAAATTGCTGGGAAAGTGCCAGGACCAGTACAGGACATTTTGTTGCCTGTAATGAAGCAGCAAATAATGCTCCTCATTCACCAAAGTCAAGGCATATAGCTCCAAAAGCCAGTCAAGTCAATCTGGCCCATATCATTTAAGGTCCTCTCACACTTTTATTTTCTTTAAAAAAAAAAGCATTTTTAAAAGTATAATTACAAATAAAGGAAAAAGGAGGAGAAAAATGAGAAGAGGGAAGGAGAGAAATACATAGATTATAAATCTGGGTTATAAATTGACCATATTGCCAAAAATACATTTTCTTTTCTATATAATACGCATTCCTGTCTGTATGATGCATATTCATGGGAGCAAAAACATTGTCTCACCATTCAACAACAGATAGATAATGGTTATCATAGAATCATGAATCATAGAGTTAGAAGAGACCCCGGGGCCATTGAGTCCAACCTTCAAATATTTAAACATTGCTATCATGTCCCCTCTTAACCTTCTCTTCTGCAGACTAAACATACCCAGCTCCCTAAGCCATTCTTCATAGGGCATGGCTTCCAGACCCTTCACCATTTTGGTCACCCTCCTCTGGACTTGTTCCAGCTTGTCGACATCCTTCTTGAATTGAGGTGCCCAGAACTGGACACAGTATTCCAAATGAGACCTAATAATGAATGCAGAATAGAGTGGTACCATTACCTCCCTCGATCTAGACGCCATACCCCTCTTGATGCAACCAAGAATTGCGTTGGCTGTTTTGGCTGCCGCATCACACTGCTGACTCATGTTCAGCTTGTGACCTACCAAGATTCCTAGATCCCTTTCACGCATACTGCTATCCAGCCACATGTCCCCTATCCTATATTTGTGCCTTCCATTTTTTCTGCCTAAGTGCAGGACCTTACATTTCTCTCTGTTGAAATTCATTTTGTTAGCTTTGGCCCAGCTCTCCAATCTGTCAAGGTCATTTTGAAATTTGATCCTGTCCTCTGGTGTATTGGTAACCCCTCCCAATTTGGTATCATCTGCAAATTTGATCAGCAGGCCCTCCGCTCCTTCATCCAAGTCATTGATGAAGATGTTGAATAGCTCTGGTCCCAGGACAGAACCCTGTGGCACCCCACTAGTCACTTCTCTTCAGGATGAAAAGCAGCCATTGGTGATCACCCTTTGGGATTACACTTTTGGTTTATCTTTCCAGCCTTGCAGTACAAGTTTATTGACAAGAGTAAGAGCCTACAGGATCCCACCACACTGACTATTAGTTAAATCCTTCTCTCTTTCTAAGTAACTGCCTTTTTGTAACATCCAAAACCTACATCCAGACTGTCTTAAGGATGGACCAGTCCTGCGGAGAGCTCTTTCACCATATTTATTGTCAGTGCTCATAGGGGAACTGATATTTTTTTCTAACTTATAAAGTCATAGAATCATAGAGTTGGAAGAAACCACAGGGGCCATCAAGTCCAACCCCCTGCCATGCAGAAACACCCATCAAAGCATTCCCAACAGATGGTCATCCAACTAAAGAAGGAGACTCCACCACACTCTGAGACAGCATATTCCACTGCCGGACAGCTCTGACCGTCAGGAAGTTCTTCATGAGGTTCAGGTGGAATCTCCTTTCCTGCAGCTTGAATCCGTTTCTCCTTGTTCTAGTCTCTGGGGCAGCGGAAAACAAGCCTGCTCTGTCACAACTGGAGGAGAAGGGCCTTCTAGGTTATCACAGTTGACCCAATAAGGAAGGATGGGTAACATGCAGGATGTGGGCAAGACAGGCACATATAATCTCCTCTGTCCCTTTTTAGCAGTTCCCCTAGGGTTTATATGTCCTTCTTCCCCTTCCACCTCTTCCATCTCCATTGTTTGCTTTTTTAAAAGACATATACCTTGCTTACAAGTAATTTAGAAGGTCCTGGAGGCTTCCAGCAGTGGTGTAGACTCTAGTTGACTGACTCAGACTCAAGTCAGACTTAAGTCACTTCAGTGACTTGACTCGGACTCAACTCAGCAATAAATGACTCAGTGACTCAAGTCCACTTGTGACTTGTACATTCAGTGTATATTAAGTAACTGCTTGACTTGCTTCCCTTGGTAACATAATACATTCATTCAGAAACCTTATGATTTTGAACAACGTTTCCATCTCTTTTTGCCTACTGGTCACATGACAATCTGTCTCAAGCCCAAAGTATGGACACATTTCTCAGAGGGGAACAACAAACGTGTTAGGCAATGGACTTGAGGCAGGGTTGAGGTCTGCTCAGTAGCCTGTCCCTGCTGCATATCGGAAGAGCCTTCTAAAATTTTTCCTAAGAGCAGAAGACAAGATTCATCCCCAGAGTGCAGACTGCATTTCTCAGAGGGAAATAGCAAATATGTTAGGCGTTAGGCTTGAGGAGGAATTATCCTTCCTTCTAAAGCTTTTGAAGCTTCAGTTATGGGGAGCAAGGAGAATCCTATTCTCCACTACCGAAGCTGCAGACTCTTTTATGCCCATTGGCACAAAAGCCTCCAGCTTTGGGAAGCGGGAGTAGGAAGGATCTTATTGATATGAGACTTGACTTGAAAGTGTTTTCAAGGACTTCAGACTTGACTTGAGACTTGAAGGTGGAGACTTGAGGCTTGACTTGACACTTGGAGTAAAAGACTTAAATACATCACTGGCTTCCAGTAACAGGGATCTATAAACAAGATTGTTTTAAACAAGACAACGTCATTTTTTGCTTCCACATTTACAAATTCTGGCAACAAGAATCAGTGGGGGCATGCTGTTCTCTTTTTCCACTAGTTCCAGTGGGGTAAGATCCCTGGATTTTCTCAAGCGGCCTAGGCCTCAAATGAGGGGGAAGGAAGGCAGCTTTGATATTCATAAATTTATTTCCTTCAACTTTTTTTTTAAAAGTCTTGCTTCATATTTTAAAGAAAATGGCTATGTTTCAAAGAAATGGACAGCGCAGTGTTAAGAAAAATCCATATACTTCACTGATACTGGGGCTGTCTTTAACAAACCACGTTTGTTTTCCAAAATAGCCTTCATTAACTGTAATGGGACTGCACCGGAGGAAGCTGTTCTGAAGATTTTGACCATAATGCATTCCTCGGGCTTTTATCTTTGCATAAGTAGGTTTTTAATAGTAGAAGGGTTTAATGAATTTCTGTATTCAAGGTTGTATGTGCATGGGTTGTTTTTTTTTTTAAAGAATCCCTTTCTTGTAAAATGTATCCTTTCAAGATGGACAAGATAATTTCATTCCTGTATGGTTTGCATCTGTGGAAAAAAATTAGTTCTCTTGTAGGGCAGCACTAAGAATAAAGGAGATACAAAAATGTTGGCACTGGTCTATTGGGAGCTGTAATGAAATGCTGCAATTACTAGCAGTTCATTTCAAATAAATATGTGATATTCATCCCTTCTCCTGTTGCTTTGGCCCCTCCCCACTTCCCTGGATATCTCAAACACATTGACTATACATTTTGTCGTATGTCAGTTACAATCAAATCCATTGCTTAATGTGATCATGCTTTCTAGAATGCCTACATCTGTAGTGGGATGGTCAAGTGTCCTGCTTCAGAGACAACAGTCCTCAGTTTGAATGGCTGTCCAGTCCAAGTCTAGTGTAAAGAGAAAGAACAATAACAGAAAAGTCTGAGGTCTTGAAATTATACTGTGGCACTGTTTAAAAGTTTCTAGTATTGCTTGGCAAACTTTTCCAGAATCTATGAGCTTCTATTTTGTTTCCATCTTCACTTGCAACCTTTATTCTATAATTGAGTTTTCATATCTACCCAAAGGAGTTTTGCAGTGGTTTTACTTTGCAGCATCTTTAACTTAAGTGCTTTCCACTTATCAGTCACTTTCCAGATTTAGGTACAGCCCACAAACAATTCTTCCAGTGCTATATGAGAAGATGAGAGACGCAGCATGAATGTCAGTTGTTGTTTTTCACTTTTGCTGAAAGACAAAGTCTTTTCCCACTCAGAAAAGGGGGTTCAACAGAGGATTAAAAGCCATTTGAAACTGAGCACTTGGACATCCCAAATTCATGGTGGTGTTGCAGCCAAAATTGAGAAAGAAACAGAGATTCACAAATGCTCTTTTCTGGACTTATTGTTTTATTAGTTCCTATGGACTGTGGCCAGGGCTTCCATATATCATGTTCATGAAATGATAAAGTCAATATCCCACCATAATGTATATCCATAGTCTGTCCCACTGAAACTCAAGGAAATGGAAAGTTCTTCTTTAGCTGGATTGTATCCTAAACCCAAGCGTCCTGCTCTAGCGAAGACATTAATTTCTTTCCAGGAATGGGAAGTTTTCCGACCATGAGAGCTTCTTCATAAACATACTGAACACCTGTAATGAGCTTCCGGATTCACTTCAATCAATATCACCACAAACGAACAGGTATCTAGACCTTTGCTCCTCCAGCGAAGAGAATGAGGAAGTCTGCTTGCTCAGGAGTTCTACCTGTGCATCAAAGCACAGATGGAGCTCTGGTCTGGAATATATGTTTTTACTAGATCGTAGTTATAACTCACATGCAGTAATTGTCCTAAGCAGTTAACAGTCGCTAAAACAAGGGTGGTGAACTGTGGGAGATTGGGGAACACATTAGTCCCCCAAAACTTTGGAGGTTTGTACCTCCTGTGAAAAACTCAAACACTATCAGGTGTGGAGACATTCTTGTCACATTTTTGGGACCCTTGAGCCATTTTACACGCAGGAGAAGACATTTTATCAACATGAAATGGCTGGAAGTCACTTCATGTTCATTTCCTGTTTTAAAAAAGGGCTTCTCCTGGGCCTAAAATCGGTGTGGGGAAAAATATGGCAAAATGGCCCAGACCCCCAGAGGGCATTGGAGGTTAAAAAAACTGTTTTGATTTTCCCTAAGGGGGTCTGGGGGCCACAAAAATGGCCCTGGAGCCTCATGTGGCCCATAGCATGTATTTTGTCCACCCTTGAGCTAAAGACCCAAGAGAGCAACAAATTTCATTCATATTTATGTCTATTTCTGGCTTAGTTTGCTGCTTAGTTAGAGCAACTATTGGCATTTTTTTTAAAAAAAATATTTCAGTGTTGAAGCGCACCTTTCATACTGCTACCTTGTGTCTGTGGAAGACAGGAAAGATGGAACATGGCTATAACAGTCTCCCCCATCTGCCTGCTTCCTCTCCTACCTTGCTACTGAGAACACTGTATGTGCACTAGGAGATCCCCATGCAGCCAGTCTCCAGAGTTTCCTCCCAGCCTCCAGAAAGACAGGGAAGGAGGAAGGAGAGTTAGTGAAAATCCTCTTCCTCAGAACCCTCCTTTCAGGAACAATCAGGAATCCCTTACCTGCTCAACCCAAATTTACCCCCCTATCACAGAGATGCTTGCCCTGCTGGCTTGCATTCATCTACTGGTGATTCCTACCACATGTAGGTCTGTTGAACAAAACAACCAAAACATTAAAAAAAACACCTCATCTTTGGCAGCTCTGTGGTCAATGGTCACAGCTGTGAAACGCTACCAGCTAAGCCTGCAGTGGCCAACACATTATCTTCTTGCCAAGAAAAAGATTGCATCAGTGAGTATCTCATGCTGCGATATACTTGCTCCCAGAAGCCCCAGCCACTATGGTCAATGCTCAGGGCTTCTGGGAGCTGAAGTCCACAAACATCTGGGGACCCACAGGTTGAGAACCACTGCCTTAACCAGTGGCTGGGAATGTTTACTCTCAGGAGGTGAGCTGAAGTTTTAATAAGGAATTTTTGAAATCATATTGCAAGAAGCCGCCTTGAGTCCCAATTAAGCTGCCTTGGGTCCCAATTCCGGGAGAAAGGTGGCCTACAAATACAATATATAATAAATAAGAATAAATTCTGTGCAAATAACATTTTTTTCTATCAGAGTGGAGAAAGGAAAAAGTGTTTTCATTCTTGCAAGTCAAATTGTCAAATCAAGTCACATATGTTCAAATTGGCAGTTTCCTGTTAAAGGGAAACAGTAGTCTGCTGCCAGAAATAAGGGTGTTTGTAATGCAGTTTTCTATAGTGACCCTTACTATTTTTCTCCAGCTGCTCTGCATCATGTATCTGTAATCACAGATGCATTACAAATAACATAATTGCTAGCAATTTGCTTTCTAATGATGAGAGAACTCAGGTTGAATCAGGTTATTCTCTTTCTTCCCACTACCGCTATGCACAAAATTGTCAACTGCTCATTCCAAACTAGGTTAATTTGCCATCATTTCAGTGTAATTGTGTTAAATCTGTGCCAAAATAACTCAATATGCACAATGAATTTGCTTAGAACAAACAGAGGAACCTCTATATAATTCTTTTCTCTTCAGTGTTCCCACTACAATGTGTAAATGCTATTCTTTCTGAAGTTCCAGTGTGTAAGCCACAGATTAGGATGTCCACTTGGACATCACCCAGGAAAGAGGATACAAAGTTTCTGCACAAAGTTTGCATGTATTAGTTTATATACATAGCTGCAAATATAACATTTTAAAAATAATTGGTGGTGGTGGTGTGCCATCAATTCATGTGGTTGTCTTGTCCCAGAGCTTTCTGGCACCTGAAAGTGTGTGACTTGCCCAAGATCATCCAGTGGGTTTTCATGGCTGAACAGGGAACTGAAACCTAGTTTCAAGGGTTATAGTCGAACACTCAAACCACTACAGCACCCTGGCTCTCTAGAATACATTTCTTCATTCTGAAGGAAGCCTGCAACCCAGCTGGTGCATCTTCCCATTGAGACTGCTTTTTAGGTTTCTTACACATCTTCCAGTAAATTCTGACTTATGGCGACCCTATCAGAGGGCTTTCCTGGCAATCTTTATTTGGAGAAATTTGTCATTACATTTCTCTTAGGCTGAAAGAGCAGAATTTGCTCAATGTCACCCATTGGGTTTCTATAACTCAGTGGAGAGTCAAACACTGGTGTCTTGGGGTCCTAGCCCAACACTACACCATGTTGTTACCAAATGTTGATGACCAACTTCAAAGTCCACTGCTTTCTCTTCTCACAAGAGAGATGTCAGTAGGGTGATGAATCTGCTCTGGATTTTGGTCTAAACGTTAAAGGAGATTTTCAAGTTGCCAAGCCCATTTCAGTGGGAGGGTTTAGAACCACAGATAACTTCATTAAATCTCGAGTGAAACCTAGAGTTTCATTTTACTGTTCCACTGACATGGAAGCCACCAGATGCCTACGGGGCAGTGTTCTTCTAACCTTTAAAGCAAACATTGAAAGGGTCAGCCCTTTGTACAGGTGTCTTCAAACAGAGGATTATTCTTTAACAGTCTTTCACACAGAGGACAGTCTAGGCCTCTCTAATCTTAGGCCCTTTAAGCACCGGGCTATTAAAACGGTGCAGAGCGACCTCCAACGGAGGTCTTCTGCACCGTAGAGTGGACTGGGGTGGACTACTTTTTGTAGTTCCACACCTTAGTTCGGTTCAGAGTGACCAGAACTGGTCGCGCAGCATGCTTTTTAAAAACCTCTTTTTAGAGGTTTTTAAAAAGCCCGGAGGGCGCGCTCCATGCCGCTCTGTCACCCGGCTCTGGAGCAGATTTGCAGGCGCACGCAAGTGTGTGCCTGTGAATCTTCTGGGGGTGGGCTTTCAGCTGGTGAGCTTCTCCGGTTGGTGGAGAGCCTCCACCAACTGGAAGCCGCCATTTTGGATGTCGGAGCAGTGTGGAGCAACGAGCTCGCACTGCTCCGCGTCCCGATGGACTCGCCTGGATGCCGAAGAAGTCCTGTGAGTAGCGTTTTTTCGCGGTTCCTTTCCCACATGCGGAAAGGGCCTTAGAAGGTAGTTGTACTCTACTTGGAACCACTGAAGGTGACTTCAATGGTTGTGCAGGTTCATAAAAGACTTTCTTCCACTTGGTTCCTTTTCCATATATCATGCAAGTAACAGACTTACCAAAGAGTTTGATTTTACTTTTACTTTTTATTTATGCATGTATATAACAATAAGCAATTACAACAAATCAAAATAATCAGAAAAGAAAATAGGCAACTAAAGGAAAAGACAAAAACTACACACACACACAGCAACACAATCAACCAAGCATCACAAATCTTGATTTAATTGCATAATCACATTTCTAAGTTGAGATCCAAAATGTTTGTTATGCAGTGGTGGACTACCTAATGAGTCTTGCTTACTTACTGATGAAATAAAAGGAAACCAAAGTCTGGCAAATGTTTCTTTTTTGTTTTCCCCTCTAGCCATTTGGAATCTACAAGTCAGTTTTTCTGCAAGAGCAACTCCCCACACATGGTCAAATCAGCAGTGAAATGAAAGATCTTTCAATCCCTTCCATGTTCTTGTAATTTCTAGCTGCGCAGACCCCAGCAGCATAGCAATAATATATGTGAAACACTTGCATCTCCCCTTCAGAAATGGTGGTTGTTGATGATGATGATGATGATGATGATGATGATGATGATGATGATGATGATAATACCCTCTGGGATGTACCATTTGATGAAATATTTTCTTCAAAAAATCAATTAATGTATTCCAAAAAGATACCACTTTCAGACAAGGCAACCACATTTTATCTGTTCTTCCAATTGAATAGAACAATACTGCAAAATATTAACATTTATTTTGTGCAGTTTAATTAGTGTTAAATGTCATCATGAATAGCCTTCATTGTACATTCCCTAAATTAAGCTGATAGTAATAAAGATGGCAGGGACTGTATTTTGGCTCACTGTCCTTCTGAAATAGAAATATTGAGAGCTAGTTCCCACCATATTCTTGAATCATTCCCTCTCCCACATGTTTTTTCAATGATATCTTTATATAAATTAGAAAGTACCTCCAGGGAGCCTGATGTTACATGTAGTCCAGTGCCAATACTTGCGAGTGGAAGTTTATATAATTGCTCAGATTAACACTGAAACATCTGAGAAACAGCAGCCCTACTAATAAAGGAATGTATAAAGTTGTCCTTAAATGCAGATCCATATTTAGAATGAAATGCATCAGAGGTCTTTCATTAGCTCAGAGTCATACTTTGTTTTCTGCACTGCTAACCCTGGAGTCTTGCTGAATGAACTCATTTTGGTTAATTCACAATGCTCTTCTTTTCAGAAGGCTGTAATTATTTGCACTGTACAAGCTACAATTTATAACTCATCTCTGTAAAGTTTGTGTCTCAGGTGCAGCTTTTTTTTACCCCTGCCTGTCATCCAGTGCCATACAGTTAAGCACTTACTGTCTACAGATAAGATGCTGAAATGTGAATTGAAAAGTGTTTATTGGACCAGTTATATATTTATGTGATCTGTGTATTTGAAATTCACAGTACAATTACAAAAACTGACTAAAATCCTTTGTTGTGGATTCATGTTTCTCCATGCATAGCAGCTGTAAACCACAAGTGAAGTTTGTAATGTTAGACAAGGTGTAGCCATTAGTTCCACTAAAAAGCTCTAACCACCAGTGCTCATTGATTTCTAGTTTCATATATCTTTAATGAGGAGATTAAATACTTGTTTAGGAAGCCAAGCCTGGCTTAAGTGGTGTTTGCTCATACCATGTGTGCGGCTGAAGACCTCCCTAATATTTCCCAGAAGTGATAAGAAGAGGGGATGACTTCATTTGGGACTGCAAATTCACAATATGTTTTGTAGTGTAAGAATTCATTAGGGTAAATGTTGCTAAAATAAATTTGTTTGCACACCGAAATTTTCCAGTTCTACATTCTCATCTAATTCTTCACAGATTACATAATTTTGTCTAATTGTTCAGTTCCACATAGGTTGAGACCCATAAACAGACCACCCCCAAAGATCAAATCAACACTTAAATACAGCAAGTCCCTCACTGTTGTGGAACATTCTCATGAATAGCAAACATGTGATGTCACTTCTGTGAATACCATACCAGAAGTACCCCTCGCAGCTCCGAATATGGCAGCTTTTCTATTATCATATGCTAAGGAAGGAACACTCATGCTCCTAGGTTTTGGTGTTTTTTTTAACTGTGCTTCTATGCATGAGCATAATTGATTTTCTGGAAATAATTTTTTCTTAATGTGGGTTTGAGTAGGTTGGACATGAACATACAGGCTCAGAAGAAAGCACCAAAGAAGACTGACGTCTTGGGAATATTTATCATTATCTGTACACTGTGGTTTTAGCCCAAAGGTCCACCAAGAAGACACTAAAGAAAAATTAAAATCCCTGTCATTAAAAATGAAGTTAAACTATAAACAAATAAAAACAACATCAGAATGAGAAGTTGTTGCTCCAAGAGCATGGAAAATTTTTTAAAAAACAAACACCCTCAAAAGTTTTGATCTGATTCTATGAAGAACATCAAACCTTCTGCAAGTCTTCCAAGGAAAGCATTCCAGAAAGAATTTCATACAACAATTTGACCTGCAGCTCACTTAATCCACAAAGATTACAGCAGGTGACATTGGCTTGAATCCTAAACTAAGTGCATGGAAGTTGAGAAGGAAGAATTTCTGCCCTTTTCCTCACTCTTATCCCCTACAAGGATCAGCTTGATTATAGTGTGGCTGAAGAAGATATCTTTCACTAAGTGGTTTGATATCCTGAAATATTTCTCAACTACTAAGAGATTTAAAGTATTCCCTTCAGAGACCATCAGGTTCTACTTACCCAGAAAGCTCCCAAGCTTGTTTTCCTGTTTCTGTCTTTGGACTTGGAAGTTGTATTGGAATTTCAAGAAAATTCTGTCACAGAAGGTCTAGATGAAACTCAAGCATACAACCAGAGTTTAGAATTTTTTATCTGTTTTTTTTTTTAATAAAAAAATCTCAGAATGTTCATGCTGGATGGGGCATTTGGAAAACTGTACTCCAAATAGGTCATCTTCCCCCTCCCAACCTCTGCATACAACCAACACCAAATTAAACATAGCCTCGTCTCATTTGCTTAGCTAATTTTACAAAGAAAACAACTAAATCCCAAAGAGGAGAAGGAGGAGGAGGAGGAGGTTGTCACCACAGTCCAAATTCTCTGAAACAGACATGCACACAAGCACAATTTACCCTACAAAACAGCAATTGCAAGGCAAGATGTAGCAGAAAATTGACAGGGGAGGAGATGAAACTTAGAAATCAGCATGCTTCTAAATTGATACCATGTAAACACCATATAGTATTGGAAAACCACTGCTGGGGGTAAATGAAATGAATTCACTGGGGCATCTAATCCTATTTCTAGAACATTTAAACTGTTTCAATGCACTGGAAAGCAAACAAACTTCAAAGTGATCATTATACCCCTGACACCAGTGCTTGTGTGGCTGAAATCTTTATGAGATTAACCCCCCACAGTGAAAGGAGTTGAACACGGTCAAAGCCACTTTCCAAGTGTCAGGAGGATACCAGCTTAAATGCCCGATGGTAGCAAAAGAGGCTGCTAAGATTTAATATTAAAGTAGTTCAACACACAGGTAGAATTAACTGGGTGGCTGCTGTCACTGCATGGTTCATTCTATACAAGAAAGAAAGAGAGAGCATCACCTCTGAATTCTGCAATACCCATCAGAAGTTAATCCATCTGAGAAAAATTAGATGATTCAATTACAGCTTAGGCCAGATGGAGATATGATGTCAGTATCAATGGTGTAGCCCTGTTCTCTCTTTCATGCAATGGCCCTAAATCAACTAGCAAAATTCATTTTGACTGGCAAGAGGTGAGCAGAAACTGGAATACAAGTTTTAAAAGTCAGAACTACATATAACAAAGAACATTTGCCAAACCAGAGGTCCATGTCTTCCCACTCTGTATCTTCGCATTCAAAGTGCCCTGTGTTCTGGTATGCATGGATGTGTTTCCTCTGTATTCCCCCACAAACAGCCATCAATACGAACAAGGAGAAGAGAAAGATACCTAATCAGAAGATGGGGTGCAATGAACTGAACGTTACAGACTGAGGCAGATTGAGGTAAAATCTCAGCTGATATTATTTGTTTTGTTGTTATTGTTTTACTCCCACGAAAAGTGCTTGTGGGATTTTCTATCTCACTTGCTAAACTAGATTTTTCAGTCTTGAGTGCTCTTGCAACTTTCTGTGGAGGATTTGCTCTTCCACCAGAGAAAGGAAAATATCTTGAGCTGGTCTTTTACAGTGGAACAGGAATGCTTGAAACTGACCAGGGAGGCCGGTTCAAGTCTATGTGTATGTACCTATGTAAGTATATAAGCATGTGACATCCTTCAGTGATTGCCAGTGTGCTAGTGTCCAGACAAAGCCCTGCACCGAGTCCTCTTTATTTCCTTATGTGTAGACAGATATTTCCTGAAGTATCTGGCAGCTTAGTCTGAATGGCACTGAAACTTCACACAATGCCCCTCATATTGAACAATGCCTGAATACTTTGGAAAATTAGAATTGTGGCCATCTATCATTATTCTTTTTCATTATCAAACAAACCCACCAGGAATGACAAAGAGGGAACAGGACCAGTCAGATGAGATTGTGCCCAGAGCCTTTTCACAGCTGGGAAGTTATCACACTACAGAATTATAGCACTATATTCCACTTTTAATTGTTTTGGTTCTGTCCTATGGAATACTGGGATTAGCAGTTTAGGGAAGGGTATTTAAAATTCTGAGTCAGATTGCTCTATTGTGTCACCAAACTGCAAACTCCAGGATTCCATAGCCATAGTTCTCTAGTTCTATATAGTTCTCTAGTGTCAAAGGATATCTGGAAATATCCCTGTTGTGTTTGAAAACACTAATTCTATTCTTAAAGACTAACTGGCATATTTATTTGACTACAAATAAATAATTTTCTTTAAAGAGTTGATCACCACTCCTATCAGCCTCAGCCAATTTGGTCAGTCTTCGGATGGGAGTTGTTGTCCAACAACATCTGGAAATACAATTCTTTGCCTTCCCTGAGTTAACTCACTTAGAGGGAAAATGAAAGCTGTCAAACTTTATTGTGCAATTTCCAACTTACAAGGTTAAAAAGTTGCTCCACTGTGTGTATTTATACATGGTGCCATATATATAATGTTAAGGTATAGAGTGAAGCCTCTGTATATATGGGGTTTCCATTCCAGGAATCACCTCATAAAACAAAACCTGTGAATGTTCCATCCCATTATTGTCGATGGATACAACGTGCACACACCTGCACGGGCATGGGTGTGTCCATTGACGATAACTGGACATGAGGCTTCACATGACCTTACATCCATTTATGCTCAGGTCAAAGCATCAGAGGGCACACTGTACATCATTAAAATATGAATACATGCCCAGTAGATCAGCCCCAAATCCTATCTAACCCATTATCCTGTTTCCTTAGAGCTCAGTTAGAGCCTATGGGGAACATATAAGCAAGATGTGATTGCAAACTGCTTTGTGATTTTGAGAGTGAAGAGTGAAATGTCTTAATAAGTAAAAATAGAACTAAATGACAGCCACAACTCTGTTCTGCTGTTGCTTACCAGCAACTGGTACTTAGAGACATATTGTGTCCTCTTCTTGGGGTAGTTTTCCAACAACACTACTAGTTGTTCTTCGTACCACAAATTTGTATAACTATCTTTTAAGGCTAAGTCAGTAGTAAACACTACACCTTCTGGGACCCAAATCTATAGTTTAACTGTATGTATTTTACATATTTATGTAATAATCTCTCAACGCTTTTAGTGTTTATCTAAAAACCACTATGATAAAATTAAAACAATTGTGTAAAACAACAATAAATACAAAATGCAGCATAAAATATTATAAAATAGTAGACAGGTCAGCATTTCAAAAGCTTTGTGAAAAGAAAGAAAGAAAGAAAGAAAGAAAGAAAGAAAGAAAGAAAGAAAGAAAGAAAATATTTTCAGTGAAGATTGGTCAGGGAGGACTTCAGTAGGCAGGCAGTCTCATGTGGTGTGTGTGTGTGTTCAGGGAAATGGCATTTAACATATCTTCTATTTAGAAAATGCTATTTCTTGCACAGAAATACTATTTTCTGTGGGTTAAAAAAAATATAAATTTCCCACAATCCTAGAATGACAAGAATTTTCTTAGTTTGGGACTTATTATATGCAAAATCCATATGGGTTTGTGTATGTGTGCAGAGAGCAGAGAAAATGTTATTTTCTGAGCAAACCCTTCATCACCTGCAAATTTTGCACACACAAAAAAAGTCCTTAACTGAGAAGATTCTTTTCAGTCTAGGATTCTTCTTGTCAGCATTTTCCAACACTCAAGTAACACGTTCTTCAACCATTTTACAAATATGTTTGAATATTTTTTCCATCTCTACACAGCATCTTTACCTGCATCTGAAAATACATTGGGAGCCAGTGCAGGTCTTGTAAGATTGGCATGATGTTCCCTTAGTTCCAATCCCAGTGAGGAATACATTGCAACCTGCTATGTACGCTATGCATCCTGCTCAAAAACGAGCCCATATTTACCTGACACCATTCGTTTTTAGCATCTGATGGGCAATAAAACCATGAGCACTGTATGAAAAGACAGGGTGACCAAGAGAAGAGAGCATTCTTCAACCTGTAGATAAAACTGATTGGGCTATGTGTCATGATAACACATCATCATGTCCCCTAACAGGGGTCACACAGTGAAGTTTAAAAAAAAAAAACCTCAGAGAAGCAGACAGATGGCAGACAGAATGGCTACAAAGAGGTAGAGGTATTTTTTTTTAAAAGAACCTTTTCATTCTCATCCACAGGAAATGGCAATGATCAGATCAGAAATTAAAGCTCAACATTTTTTGGGTGTTTGTGTGGAACATGTATCAATAATTGTAAAAATCTGATCATAACCTCTTGGCAAAAATGTTTCTATGAAAAACTATTGATAAAATTAAGTACCTCACACATCTGATAACATGAACTTGAAATACTGAGTGTCCTGCATTGCTTCTTGAATCTAAAGTGAAGTATATGAATGGAAAACTTGATTGGGACCACATGTCCCTTTGTATCTTGACATACTGCTGTTGACTCATTTGTTTTCTCCCACCAATCATTGAAAGCACATTTATTTCCTACTTCTTAATGAGCTACATTGTCAAATGTTTCCCTCTTTCTCTAAAGGCACTGCATCTCAACCTGAAATGCCATCAGCATTTGCCTCTCTAGCAAAGTTTTACACAAATGAACTGGTATAATAGAATATTAGCCTATAATAAGAGTTTGTCAGGCAACAGTCACACCGTGGGAGATCTATCATTGATTTTTCAATAAATATGGCAAATGGCAAAAAATATAGTGCACATTCCTCAGCACTAAATTTCGCAGTGGCCATTTTTCTTTCTGGCTGCTTTCTGTTCTATTGTCTTCTAGTGATATATAATAAAATGGCTCTCCTCTTTTATAGCTTACATGCTGAGGCAACCAGTGGGGATTTTATGTGAGGATGATAATTGCCTAGCTGCTCTTAATACTCTCCGACCTCAAAGATACGGGTACCATCCAGTGTGCCGTTATTCATGCTTAAATCTCTTTGAAAGAAGTGTAGTTTGAGCAAATCTAACTCTCTGCTAGATTCTGCCTCTGATAAGTAAAGGTTTTATAAAATAGACATTACAGCATTTACACCTGCTTGTTTGGGCTCAAGGCAATATGATTTTCCAACTGAGAATGAAGTTCTGCTTTTTAAAGTACATTTGACATCCTTCTGTGTAAGAATCCCTTTTCCTTTATCTTTTCTAAACAAAAACAGGAATCTACACTACATGGTTGCATGTAACAGCTTGGAGACGGCTAACGAGGAACACCACAGAAACCTGGTAATTATGTCATTCTTTCATCATTCCCACTCCATCACCTGTATCTCCCACATCCCCCTTAAAAGCAGTTTTACCCTTTTATAAACCAAAGTCTGCAAGTAGACTTTATCACATAAAGCGAATAATTGCATAACTCAACAAGACCACAAAACATGGAATTTGGCAATACAGATTTTGTATTTTGACCCCCCAGCACAGATTACTGACAGCCCTAAATATGTACCATATGATTGTATTGGGTGCCCTCACATACATACACAGTCTGCTGGCTGCAGATAATTAGGGATGTAATCCCTAATTCACTGCTGTCTTTGCACAGATTTTCATTGGCTGCAACATGCTGAAATAATCCATAGCATGTTGACACTTAGGCCATTTCCACACGGAGCGAGGAAATCGCCCCGCGCCGCTATTACCAGATCTTCTGGCAGTCTGGTCCAGTCCGGGGTGAGGAGGAGCAGTGCATGGTCGTTGCTCCGCACTGCTCCAGTGTCCAAAATGGCAGCTTCTGATTGGTCATGGGTCTCAACCAACTGGTGAAGCTCGCCAGCCTAAAGCCCGACCTCGGCGATTGCAGGCTTGCATTGGTGCGAACCTGCAAATCTGCACAAGGGAGCAGGCTCGCAGTGACGCGCTCCGTGCTTTTGAAAGACCGGAAAAATCAGGTCTTTCAAAAGCATGCTGGAGGACCACTTGGGGTCGTTCTGGAGCAGACTGAGGCGTGGATCTATGGTAAGTAGTACGAACCCAGTCCGCTCCAAGGTGCAGACATCCTCTGTGGAGGATGCACTGCACCATTTTAAATACCCCGTGTGTAAATGGCCTTAGACAGAAGCAGCTGTCAAACTTGGTACAGCCCTAACGATGTCATTCATGCATTTCATAATAAATCCTTGAAGCTGACATATATTTGGAGTTTCAGAGTCTAAACTGCCATTTCTTTTAGTGTTCTTCTCTAAGAAAAAGGTATACTATATGACTGTGTCATAGCTGTTTCAATGCCCACCATTAACTGTAAAGGATAAGTTACTGCAACTTCCATTACTAGTACTACAACATGCAACAAAATGAGTTAATGGTGTCCTCCAGTTGCAACTAGCCAGCCATGTCTTCTCCCAAGGTACACTACTCCCTTATGGCCCCCTGCCCCCACTGGTTTTCTGGCCCGGACACTCATCACAAACATTTAGCCATTCATAACTGATAAGGGAAGAATTGTTTGTTTCCCATCCTCAGTCAAACCTCTGTGCCATTTGTGATAGTTTTTCATTTTAAATGAAAACAGAAGATGGTACAAATATAGTACAACATAGAATCACAGAGCTGGAGGAGACCACAAGGGCCATTGAATCTAACCCCCTGCCCTGCAGGAATGTACAATCAAAGCATTCCCAGCAGAATGCATATAAGTTTTGATTTGGCCCTTTGAAAAGAGCCAAGATTGTACTCAGTTTCCAGCTCCTAAGGTGAAAATATATTTCACTACTTAAAAACTAGGCAAAGCCGCTGAATCTATGAACAGCCCTGACTTAAAAGGGAGATCTCAAGCTTTCTGTAGTTTAATTCTCCTCCATACTTTACCATTATACAATCAGTGGTTGTTAGCAAGGGCCCGCAAAGTGTTTAACAAGTTAATGTTGCCCCATTTTGCCTGCCGCATTGAGAGTGTTATTAGGTCATTTCCCTGAGCAAGCAACACACTCTGAAAAGAGTGCACTTTGTAATGCTCAGGGACATTCACTACAGGTGCTCATTTCATAGGGGCTGATCATCCAGAGGAAATGTATTCTTTTAACTGGCTTTGCGCCTCTGAAAGCTACTTGTTTAAGAAGTGTCCCATGGCATTCATTGAGCAGTAATGTTTCACCATAAAACCCCCATGAAAATGGAACTTCTGATTTGCAACTGGGCCCAGGAGAAAGAGAGCAGGAACACAAGGGAACTGTCATTAGAGAAGCATTTATTGTCACTGCAGTTTAAATATAGGCTTGAATTCAGCCTTTCTCTGTCTCAGCATCTTGACAGACTCTGAAGACGATGAGATGATTGGTCAAAAGCACTCCATGGAAGCCCTCCATTTGTTCATTTTATATCCCCTAGGTCTTAGCATTCAACTGTGCATTCTTTGTATAACATGCTTAATTGGGCTGATTTGTGGGAATAAGTAGCAATTACAGCAGCTTGACAAAAGATGGAGGATGGGCACTCAACTGCGTGTGGGGATTTTTTAATTGAATTTTTACCTTTTTTTGGAAAGGCTCTCACCTTCCCTCAGCAGATGCTGGCCTTGTGACAGCATTTCATTTTCTTTACAGTGAGATGGTTCACTTGGAGACATTCAGTCTTATTAGCTGCATGGAATTTTCTTTTCTCCCTAAATATCTTCAGTCAAAGCCCTGCCCTTTCTCCTGAAACTGCTTCATTGGCTCCATCTCCCCACCCTCATCATTATAAAAAAAAACACACAGAGTGTGTGAAACTTAATAAAAAACAAAAGGACATTGATCTATATACTAATTACACACTTGCACAATTTTGTGTAAGAAAGATGTGAAGTCAGTTAGGGGACTGGCATATATAGTGCAGAGATAAAATGAAATTGGACATCCTGGAAGATATGCAGGAGGTGGAATAAGTTCTGCAGCAAAAATATGTTTTTGTTATCCATTGGAGAGCTGAGCCCTAAGTGGACATTGCCACTACAGCTCTTGATTCAGTATCAGCATGTATGGAATGGAACTGAATCAACACTCAGAGAAGGATAAACATATTGGATTGATACATTTCTTGGCAATGCATCCTGGAGACATGATTTTCAATTCTGGGGTCTCTTGTTTTCAGGGTTTGGGGACTGCAGGGGCCAGAGAGGTTCTGGTGGATATGAAAGTACACAAGAAGCCCAAAGACTCACAGACATTCCAGTGGCCACATTTTTACCTTCATTGCTGGGAAATGATTAGACAAAGAAACCAATTTAACCGCAGGCATTCTTAGGCATGGTCTGTTTGCAAGGACTTCTGTGTTGTTGCCCTTGTTGTTTAGATACATAACGTATGATAAAATGTTTTTAGCATTATGGCTATAGAGAGAACTGGCTCCTGCCTAGGATAAATCTGCAAGAAAAATCCTCATGAAAACCTCAGGGTAAGGGATACACAGAAAAGTTGACAGAGGAGAAATTTTTTAGTCAGTGCATCTGCAGTCACCCAGCCTAACTACATAAAGAAGGAATTCAGAAACAATGTGACTTTTTCAGGTAAGACAAAAACAGAGGAAGCCACTGATAGCATTCTGGCAGACACAGGAAACCAAGAAAATCCAAGATAGAGACAGTGATTCAAGACATTTTTAAAAAAAAGATGGGATGAAGTTTTGCAATGTTACAAGACAAAAATAAAAGAAACAGTTGGGGCAACCAGAACAGGCTACATCTAAACAAAATGAGGCAGAAACTAAACTGTTTTTTTGGAACAAAGAATTCTAGAATTTGGGTATCAATGCTGAGAGGTTTCTAGCTGTTTTGAGGTACACAAAGCTTTTTTTAGTGTTGAACTGTAATCTAACCTGTAATTTAGGTCCCAAAGATCTAGTCTTTTTGCTCAGGGGCAACAGAGAATAACTCTTTGCCCTCCTTTATGCTCAACAGATCCATTTTATCTTTGACTTGCACTCTTCTCTGCATCAGCTCCATTACAATTCTCACCTCAGAGAATAGTCCGCTAACCAATGTCCTTTGCTGAATATTGACCAGACTCACCTGTCAGATTGTGAGGATGCCCTGCATCTGTGTGACATGTGTGTTTATGTTTTTCTTTCTGCCCAAAGGAATTTAAGAAGCTTGGTCTGCACTTATATTTTTTCAGGAAGGTGAAGAAATCCCAGCGTGAAAACAATATGAGGCATGTTCAATTCCATTGCTCACAGCAGGGGAAAAACAATTGCTTCCTTCCCAGTTCCTGGTGTCTTGCCATATGAACAAACCATAGTAATAGTGCAGTCATGCAAATCCAGAAGTGTGGATTCCTTATGCTAGAATATCCTGGCCAGTTCCCAGAAACAATGAAAATAACACAAGGGAACTAAAACCCACACCAATTAAAAAAAAGAACCTTCATTTTTGCTGGAAATGCATTTCAATCTATATCTGAATTTTTTACTAACCGATCTGTAATATTGCCAAGTTAGCTTATGGAATCTTCATAAATGACAACCTTTTGAGAATTTATAAATGCCTCTTCACAGATTCCAGTTTGAGAAATTGTTATATTAAACAGTATATTGTGGCAGCAGGGGGAACTATGTATCTTGGTACTGGTATTTGCCAGTTTGACTCAAAAATATACACAAGCCTATTTTGTATGCTGTCCTTAAGCACCCTATTATTTATTGCTAATGGAGGGCTAGAGTATTTTCACAGCCTTTTCAGAACAGGTGCCACTGAGAACAAAGAGTAACATGGATTTATTTAAATATTTGTTTATAAAGATGTTACTGGGATTAGCTTTTCCCATCTTGCTATTCAAATAGGATTAAAGGGATTATCCTGAATAATGGAGGCACACTGCACATTATAAATACATATGTTGGATTTAATTAATATGTTCAGATATGAACACAAGATATGTCCAATTATTCTGGAACAGTCTATAATTACATTATATTTCAGTAACAGGAAAGAAATCATGAGTCATTTATAAGAGGATGACTTTGTATAAGGAAAAATCATCTGGTAAATACAATATTTTATATGACATATTTTCTATTTATAAGGACTGTGGATGATTTCAAATGTGGATTCTTAAATTTGGAAATCAGTATTTGTTGGGGGGGGGGTCCTTTTTAAACATACAGTTAAAACATAAGTTAAATTATATGGTCCCAAAGAATTTCTCAAAGCGGGGAGGTTATAAATAAAAGGATGAACACTATTTGTACTTTAATGAATATTTTGAAGGACAAAATAACATTCCAGGTTCAATAGCCAAGTGTTTTAAGCAAGGAAAAGCATTGGAGAAAAAAATGTAGACTGCAGTTGATTCTTTCTGACATATGACAGCATAAATAGGGTAAAAAAAATTCCCATATTTACCTTGTTATGAAAGGCTATTTTTAATGCACAGTTTCAGCTTCATTATTCCTATTCCCTGCTTGTTTTTTCCTGCCTAGTACATGGAATAACAGAACACTGTGTGTGGGAGGGAAAGAGAAAACTTGGGAGTGTTTAATGAAAAAAAAAACCCCACAGATTACTGAGCAAAGACTGGTATTAACAGAGCAATCTCAGGTGCACAAAAAGCACGCTAATTTATTTAATTATGCTGCCTTGGATTGCATGTCTTCAGTTCTAATTCCTTATGCCATTACAAATAGCTTTGGCAGATTTAAGATGGACACATCAGCTAAAGCCATCTCATAGGGAATACTCAACTGATAAGTGGCAAACAAGACTTTTGAATACCCAGCCCATGTGAATGGAAGGAATTCAAAGGCCCTGCAGCCATAATTTCTTGGGTTCTAGTCACGCTTCTGTTTATGCCAGAAATAATAATGGGAGTATTTATATCATACAGCAGAATGCTGCTCATTATTGGGTAACCATTCATTGATTAATTGATCTCAATGTTATAGAGAAGGTTTAAAAATCAATGTACTTAGAGTGGGTAACGTCAGATAATGTTTTAGTCTGGATTAAGATAGCTTTGCCTGTTGACTGGCCCAGCTGAGTGTGTGTGTGTGTGTGTGTGTGTGTGTGAGTGAGTGAGAGAGAGAGAGAGAGCGACAGAAAGAGAGAGAAAGAGAAATGGATGGGTGCCTATATGTTTATGTATGTATGGACAGGATCCAACAAGTACATCCAATGAGAGTTGATTGCATCAGCAAAAGTAAGAGAGAGGCAACCTCTTTTCCTACTGTAGACGTCTGGACACCTCAAAACCTATTCCCTGGGGGGCTGGTTTTTTAACAAGAGCATGAGTGAGATGGAAGAGAAAGATAGTTCTGTTGCACTGGCAGTGCAGTATGAGCATGATATTGGATTTAGGCCTGTATGTCTACGTGTATACACTTACATACGACAGAAACAGGGAAGGGGAGGAGAAGACAAAGAATTATGTGGCTAAAATTCTTTACAAAGCTGAAAAAGAACCCTACAGATTCTATCTTCATGGAGTGACAGAAGTTGACAGGCTTAATAAGTCTTCATTCATTCATTATTCTAATTGTGTATTGATGAACAGTTAACTCTGTACTGAGCCTTATATTGCCATTTTGTAGCTCGTTAATATTTTTAAAAATACAAATTGGAATTTGTGGGGATCAAAAGTGCTCAACCAGAAACTGCTGGCAAAAATGCTCCTGTTATTAGTTCTCCACTTGTTGACACCTCTCTGGATAAAACAGGGCTGATGGTGCTGGGTTTCCTCTCTCTTGACTTGGAAGTTAGTAGGCTAGGAGCAATTCTGACCAATCTAACAGTAAACTAACAGGGGATGCACTCTAAGGCACTAAGGCATCAGGTAAAGGCCTGGCATCATTGTCATATATGACAGAATCATAAAGTTCAGGAACGTGTCAGCAATACAAGTATCAGAGGTCTGACCGGCTCATTTAAGAGAAACTGTTACAGCACCTGGTGCTATAACAAGTACTGACTTAATATTCTGAAATGAACAGAGGAGATCGTAATACTGAGAGGGTGGAGGTGAAAGGAATTGTCAGTCTTCTGAACTTTGTTGAACACTGGGACTAATGGAGTCCAGAGAGATATTTATAGTGATTTTCCCCCCTGATTTAAGTATTTGCATCCTACAAATGCTAATACAAGTTAATGTACTGTAAATGGCAATAAAATTCAGCATTATATCTAAAATTCTTAATCCTGTTCAGAACCATCCCCTTTTGAACAGATTTCTTGCCCTTCTCTGAGACCTGCCAAAAGGGGAAGTGTTGCAGCTTGACAAAAAGCATAATGGTAGTGGTCTGACAGACTTGCCTAGAAGATATCCCAGGTGTCACTCTTCTATCTCATCATAGGTCTCACCTGAGGGTTCTCTAAGCACAGCCTCCTAAAAAGAGTTTATTTACAACAGCATCTCATATTTCAATTGCTTTCTTTTTTTCTTTTCTTTTTTTTTGCATACTCCCTTATCCGAAATCAATAGGCTCTACTATGAATAGAACAAGATTTCTTGTAATGAGATTACAAATAATCAAAACTATTAATTTTACGAAGACCTACCAGCTATTGAATCATCATTGCAGCAAAGTGCATTTGATCAAAGACTGAAGAATAAAATGCGACAAAGTCTGCATGAACTGTGACTACAGTATGTAATATATATAGTGGTAGGCTGCTTCTAAACACTGATAATGTAGAAGTCTTTTGTATTAAGAACTAATTGCCTGTGAAATTTCAATAAATGAAATATGATCTGCAACAAATCACACCTCAGGTGGATGGTTTGAAGCTGACATCTACATCAAACAGCTTGACTAATTTGGGGAAGGGGTGAATTCTCTTCTTATATAAAAGACCTAATATTGCTCTTGCCAAGTTTTAACCCAGAGGGAATTTTAGCCCTAAGATATAAATTCAGCAAAATAGGAGGTCTATAATGGAATCACTGACAAGAACTTTCAGTACAGCGTTGCAGAAGGCAATGCTGCAATAAAATGGAATGACCTGTGAGATAAAATGTGTAATCTTTTGAGTGAGATGTGGCCTAATAACTCAGAAGCAGAGAACAGGGATGATTCAGGCCTTTCCTCATAGCAACCGATTATATTCCTTTTATGAAATTCACTGCCACTCTTAGCTACTTGCCTCTCTTCAAGCTAGTTTCACTTTTTTGTATTGCCCAGCTGAAAAGTCTCTCTGTGTGTATGTGTTTACTGTTTTAATTTACAGCAAGTCACAATGTAGCAAAAGATGTTTTCCAAAATGTAAATATATTGAGCAGAAGACACATAGATTGTATAATCCCAATTTGCATTTTTAAAAATATATATAAAAAAGCATATTTTGGGGGAATTCACATATTCACATAACTTATCTCAATATGAAAGGTCTTTTCCCCCTGTATTTGTACTGGATAGATATCAGTAGATATGAAAATCAAATCCATCCATGCTATTGTGTTTCTGATTTCTTTGTAAAAGTGTGAAAGCTAGACAATGAAGAAAGCTGACAGGAAGAAAATCTATGGGGTATTTTTTGGAAATCTGATGCTGGAGGAGAGTTCTACAGATACCGTGGACCATCAAAAAGACAAATTAATGAGTCCAAGAGAATATAATGCCTGAATTCTCACTAGAAGCCAAAGTGGCTAAACTGAGGTCCTCATAGTTTGGACATACCTTGGCCCTTTCTGCAGTGTCTTCCCATCCCGGCACAGGGACAGGAGAGGAGTGGGACCGTGATTGTGCTTCTGCATGATATTGTTGTGGTACCACGCCTCTCGTGTCCCCAGGCAGATTGCAGATTAAATCATTGATGGGTTTTTCCTATCAATGACACATGATCATGCCACTATTCCACACTTACCTGTCCTATAGAAGGGTAGAAAGCACGATGGTGGCACTTCTTGCCCCAGCACAGCATAGGAAAGTACTCAGCTGCGCTGCAGAAGGAAGCAGCATGCCCATCACACTCTCTTCCACAGGGAGCCAGTCCCGGGTAGAGAGGAGTGCTCCTGCTATGCTCCCTTCTTGGTGGAGCCACTGCCAGGATCACCACTGAAGCACAACAAGACAAGGTAAGGTGCAGAAAGGGTCCTTGATACAGCATGCTTCACTTGAAAAGACAAGAACATGCAGCAAAGTGGAAAGCAGTAGGAAAGAAAGAGACTAGATTGTAAATGGATCAGCTCAATAACAGAAGCCACAACAATGAGTTTGAAAGACCTGGCAGTTGATGACCAGGGATCTTGGAGGTCTCCCTTGAGTCAGTAAAGGTGGAGATTGACTTGATATCAAGTAGCAACCAAAGCAAGAGAAATTACTTCCTAGGGAAGCAATCTTTGCATTCTTCAATCTCTCATGCAAGGCCAAATTCTTTCTATAGTTTTCTCCCTGCTGTGGGACAAAATTAAGATTTCTGCATATTTCTTGAAAGGCATTTGCACTTTGCAAAATTTCTTGGGGAATTATGATCTGGAGGGGAAAAAATGTTTTCTTCACCAGGAACATTTTCTGTGCAAAAATAATTTATGGAATTCTCTTTTCTGCAGAGAAGAACCATCAGGGCTGCAAATCTCCACATGAGGAGTTAGACACAGTTTGTAATTCTTGTATTGAATGGCAACTTGGTGCAACTAACAATGATCTGCATTTACTACTCTCCCACAAGCTTAAACTCAATGCAGATATTCTACATCAGACAAAAAATGTCTAAGCACTTCCCACAGGAAAATTGATGTTTGTGTGAGACACCAACAGAATTCAGGTCAACATGTATTTTTGTGCCAAATGATTAGCTGAGACATGCAAAGAATATCCCCATTGTAGTAAAACCCCATTATTTTCTGTTTGCAAATGAATAGTGGTAAGTACTCTTTCCATCACTAGTGACTCCATAGGAACACAGAAATCTGCCTTATGACAAATCATTCCATCGATCCAGCTAAACCACTGTTGTCATCTTTGAATGGCAGCAGTTCTCTAGGAATTTAGACTCTTTCTTGGGAAGCTGTGGTATTTCTTGATAGTTTCCTATCCAAGCTTTACTTGGCCTTAACTTCAAATATCAGACAAGATTTATGTGTTCACTATGTGCTTTCATAGCAAACAAATTTGTGGCAAGTGTGAATTTGGAGTTTCTACTTGCATGCAGACACACACACACACACACACTGAGGTGGTGAGAGCAGCCAGCTCAATGAAACATGCTACCATTCTCCTGATTCTTTTTTTTTTTTTAATGTATGCAGTTTGTGGGCTGAGTATTTGATAGGATCAGCAGCTGGGTTTACTCTCAGATCATGTTATTCAACAGATTCAGGAGTCTCCTTTACAACTTTAGCGTGAAGCATATGGAGTCCTAAAGGAACTAAGGATTTCAGAGAAAATAGCAGTTGAGTAAGCATCTGTTATATGTAGGGAGGGGTGGGTGTCCATATTTCCAAGCAACTCATCAGTAACTTCCTTTAGCTATTGTTTTCAAGCTAGACTAATTTAAGTTTTTCAAAACAAAGGATCCTTTGGTTAAATTCAAGTGTTCATCCCCTCCCCTCTGATTTAACATCTAAACATACTCATTTTTAGTTTAATATGGCATTAGCCCATGTACTGTAATCTCCCAATTAGACTATTTCAATATACCCTAGGTGGGGTGGCCCCTGAAGACAACTTGGAAGCAGCAGCTAGTGCAAAATGCAGCAGCTTGACTACAGATTAGAACACCATATTCTGGCAGGCCTACCCAGTTTAACTATGAATTTTAAATGAGTGTGTTTTAAACAGTTCTAAGTGTTTTGGGCTGTATTTTAATTTATTATGTACCCCACCTCGAGCCATTTATTATTTAGAAACCATTTGACACCAGCATTGAAGGAGACTTACAGGCTTACACTCAAGGCACTGGTGAGAACATTTAAAACACTACATTGCTTGAGATCCAAATACCTGAAGGAACACTAGTCCATATATACACCTCTCTAAGGACTGAGGTCCACTGGAGGGGCTCGCCTTGTCTGTGGAGGACGTATGTTTTATGAAGATATGACAAGGGCGCTTCCCTATTGTGGAACCTGGTTGTGGAATGCCCTGTCCTTAGAGGCCTGATTGGCAGGGAGCTTGGCTTCATGTTGGTGCTAAGTTAAAACCTGGTGGACAAAATATGGCATCAGGAGGCATAGCTACAATGAGAGAGCTCCATCATCATAGCAGCATCTCCTGATGTGACTTATTCCACCACCACCCCCCAAAAAAACCACCTTAGAAACCAGATAACCATACCAACATAGGGTTTTCTCAGGTGTTGAGGATTGGGCTGGTGATTGAAGAAGTGTCTAGCTCATTTCCAGCAGCAAGCTACTTTGGGACAGTGGGTTCTGTTGCAACTGCTTGTCAAGCTCCCCAGAGTTCCCTGTGGTCCAAACAAAGAGGAGTGCTTCATCCTTTACTGGCACATCCTGTACTGGCATACTACTTGGGTTGGTTGCCTCCTGTGCCTAATGATAGGGCCAGCCCTGTGAATATGGGATTTGATTCCCTGCTCATTACATAAACCCACTGGGTAACCTTGGGCACATCACACACTCTCAGCCTCAGAAAACCCTGTAATAGGTTCACATTAGGGTCCATAAATTGAAAATGATTTGAAGGCATACAACAACAAGCCAGATGGACATGTGTTTCCTTGTATGAAGCTTGTCACTTAAGGCTGTTCATTTTGGAAGATGAACAGGTAGTCTAACAAGGCAAGCTACTACCCACTGGTAATCAGGCAGGGGAGTTTCTGAATACTGCCCACATGTCAAATCTCTAGGTTCTCCTACCAAGTCCCAAGATCATTTTCTTAGCCTCCCTGTTAAGCATAAATACGGTTTTTTTCTCTAAATAAACTTCCCTCTTGTTATCCACAAAACAAATGAGGAAGAATACATTTAACCTCTCAATTCAAAATAACATTATTATTTTCATCCTCTACAAACAGTGAAGATTTTTTTTTAAAAAGGTGGTATGATAATAATTTAGAATCCTCCTTCTAAAAGATGTATTTCTGTTTTCTCGTTGTTTTCTCTTTCCTAATCCTTCAAGCTAAAAGCACAAAGTGCAGGCCATATATTCTTTAGCATTTACTCTGGAGGAACAGTGACCACAGAAGTCAGCAAGCATTCATCAGGAGCTTTGGGCAACTTTCCTTGGCTATGGCCTCAGGCAATGCTTGGAGCTAAGAATATTTGCTGCAGAGGAGGGGGAAGCTGTTTTTTTTAAAAAAAAAACATAAAAATGTGCTGGAAAGGCTCACAGAAGAATCTGACTCTTCTGCTACAAGTGCAAACCAATAATACCAAATCATATTTTTCTTCTTCTTCTTCTGTGTCTTCTTGGCTCGTCCCCTTATGACTGATAGTCAGCTCTGCGGCCTACCAATATGCTAATTATCAGAACTCTGTAGTGACCTACTTAGCAGCACACATTCCTGCCAGAGCTCCCCATAACATGTCAAATTGAATCCAAGCTGAGAAGTGCAAGCCCTGTCTACCTTGACACACTTAGCACAAAGGTTGGGAGGGTGGGGGAGAGAGGGAAAAGAAACAAGCAAGAGGAAGAAAAGCTAGGTCAAGTTCACTTGTTAATTCTGGGCTTTTGTGACATAAAAACATGTTTGCCACAGTGTAGTGCCATAAGGGCTAACATGATTTCTCATGTAGAGAGAATCACACAGTTATCAGAAGGAATTGTCTCACGCTGCTTAAGTATACACACACACGCACGCACGCACAAGCACACATGCACACACACCCAAGAATTCTTCAAGCAGACTTCATTAAACTATTCATAATTGCTACTCCAATTATATAGATTAAAGAAAACACAAGCCACCGAGTGCTATTTTCAAATAGGTCCCATGGAAACGAATGGGGTTTGAGCAGAAGCATCCTTTGGTGGATTGTGCCTTTCAGTTTTAAAAACATTTAATTTGCTTCTAATCATTTCCTCAGCCTTTTGGTTTGAGAAAGTGTAGATTTCCTTGTAAAATTAACATGATTTCCTTTTCTGTTTAATGAGGTTTCTTTAAACAGAGGCTGGCCCAGCAGCCTTCTCAAGCTAAGGTGCCCACGTCTCTAAAAGTGGAAATGCATAATCAACAAAAACAATGAAAAATAGGATGTAGATTTGCATAAAATCGGCATGTGTTAATCGAAACATGCAGATACAAATTATATATAATTAATAGAGTTTAAATAGAAGCACAAGATATCATCCACACCACACAGGGAAAGACTGAGATCACGTGATCTTTATGTCTTCTGTTTGCAGCCTAGAGTAGAATCCATCAGAATATTTGCTGATGAAACTGATTCACTGGCACAATCAGGAGGTGGCAATTTCCCCTCCACATTGCATCCACCATGAACCTTAAAAATCTGTTCCAGAGGGTAGTGATATTTGTTATTATTTGTTCCCAGTTTGAAAAAGTAGGGTTCTTGACAGTTGAGAAAACCCACCAGGAAGAATAAGAAACTAGCAAGAACCCGGCACAGTTTTCACAGTTATCATTCTGCATAGAAAAATATGTGGAAGCTTTTGTGCAAGCTCATTTTCTGTGTAGAAGGCATTGCTTCCTGCACAGGGAACCATGTTTTTTTACTGCGCAAAAACATGTTTTTGCACAAAAACCCATATGCCTTTCTACAGATAATAATCCTTCCACAACACTTCAGGACATTCCAATACAGAGAGAATACTGCCAAGAAATGTTCATGTTTGACATCTACCATAATTATTCGTCCCCACATGTGAAATAGATATAGTTGGGGATTTACTTCCTTATAGAGGGCTGGAGAACACATCAGAGCTGGGTTTTTTTGTGAGAAGCATCACAAAAAAGTAGGGAGAAGAGAAGGGAAAGAGGTTATGCTTCAATGAGGCAGTAGCAGAGGTGACAGCAATGCGCAGCACTCACTATTGATAGTAAATCTAAAGGATCTTTAAATTTCAGTCACTTTCATTTATACCCCCCTTTCCTCAAAGTAGGTTCAAGGTGGCTTCTATTGTCATAGTAATTCCTTCTAATGGACTCAGCTTCAGGCCCCTGAAGATTCCTGTCCTCAGATCAGATCAGTACTCAGCACATAGGTAGATTATAACACAAAGTACCCTGTTTATTAACTTGGAGAAGGACAAAATACGTCTAACAATATGTCCTACCAATGCAAAACTCCACTCAGTAAGACTGAACCAGTCAGTGAATATACCAGAAAAAATATTGTAATGTTTTCATAGCCTTCTTGAGAGCTTATATCTTATTGCATACTTCCTTCTTGGGTTTCTGTATTTAAGCCGGTCTTGGCTAGGAAAACACATCAGAGAGAGATTACTTCCTGGCAGAGAACTGCCCCCCTATTAAGATGGAAAAGTGGGTACTTATCACGGGATGAAATAATGGATGAGATAGGCATTCCATGTAAAGGTCCATTCTGTGGAATGCCTTCTTTTCACAAAAGAGAAGAAAAGCCATGTGAATCAGACTTGCCAATGTAGAAGCCTTGACAAGATAAAAACTACACAGGGAACAGACCAGATCATAGGTAGGACTTGCAAGAATATTCATAGAAAAGTGAATATTCAGGCAAACACAGCAGTCCCAAATAATAATTGTTGTTGTGTGCCTTCAAGATATTTCTGAGTTATGGCAACCCTAAGATGAACCTATCACAGGACTTTCTTGGCAAGATTTGTTCAGGGGAGGTTGCCTCTGCCTCCTTCTGAGGCTGAGAAAGTGATGTTCCCAAGGTCACCCAGTGAGTTTTCACAGCTGTGAGGGGATTCAAACCCTGGTCTCCAGAGTCATAGGCCTTTTCCGCACTACACTCTTATAGCATGATTATTCTACTTTCAACATCCTATGGAATCCTGGGGTTTGCAGTTTAGGGAGGGGCTGGCCGGCAAATTGCAAACTTCAGGATTCCATAGCATGTTGAAAGTGGAATAATTGTGCTATAAGAGTGTAGTGCGGAAATGGCCATAGCCCAATGCTCAAACCACTATACAATGCTGGCTCTCACAAATAACATACAGGAAATCATCAGGGCAGAAATAAATGAGCTCTAACCTGAAAGATGTTAAATGCTTGGTTGATCATATGGTGTAGGTGTAGGACCCCAAATATTTGGCAAGCAGTGGGACAGCCCTCACAAACAGTAGTCTGAGGCATGATGTTTGGAGAAGATATATGGGTAAATAAAATAAAATAAAAACACAAAAGCAGTGGTTTTTTTGACATCACCTACTGAATCTTTAGGGCCCCAATTCTCCTCTGTAGCCTTTGTTATGGTTTCTGCCCACCAAAAAAAAATTTTTATGGCTATTCTGGCACCACCATTCACTTAACCTGGGGTTCAAAAGACAGCGTAAACATAACAGAGTCATGCTGAATAAGACCAAAGGCTGGTATCTACGGCAAGCCCAGAAACAGGACATGAGTGTAATATGTCCTTCTCTTGCTCACCAGCAACAAATATATGGAGGCATACTGTATAATCATTGAGCAGAAAAGAAAGTACAGCAAGAACCTGCTACTGTCTCTACAGTGAGCACAGTATTCCATCATTCCCTGAAAAACTGTTTGATCTACTCAGACTAAAGTTCATCTACAAGGTACATTGAGCTATATGGTTGGCAGAATACCAATGTCTTTAGGGAAATGCAGTGTAGCTAGATTGCCAAGTTCCTGTTCCATAGATATTGGACACAAGACTGAACCTGAGGATATGATTTCACACACTACTGGTATGTTACCCAACACTCTTGCTAAGGATGTGCTCCAACAAGTTTTCTTTTTGGATGAACAAATATTATAAGTGAGATCTTGCATGTCACCAATACGCTCAAGTGCAAAGGCCTGTCTGGTTTTTTAAAAAAAGTGTTTGTTTTTTTAATTAGTACTTCTTAGTATGGCAGCTTAATACACCTCTAATAATGTCATATTAGATCCTGACAATAATTTCCATGTCAAGCTGACTACTCAGGAGTACTGGCAGATTCAAGTGTACTTCAGAGCACAGTATCAGTTTGCAAAAGACAGTGGTTTGTTAGCTACTGTGTGAAACAAACTAGAGCTTGTTCCCCTTCTGTGGTCAATATTCCCTAAGAATTTCTGTACATTTGCAAAAGAACATTGACAATGGTAGATCTGTAGTCCTTTGGGCAGCTGATTTACCAGTAAAAATTACCGTGATGCTGAGTCCAGTTTTCTGAAGAACACTGCACATGAGAATTGCTGGCACAAATATAAAGACCTTTATCAAACATCATGTAAAGGCTCCTTCAGATGGAATGAATGTGTCAGGAGATTGTGGTATTTAATACTTTAATTCTCAGAGTTTTGTTTTTGTTTGTTATCCAAGCACTGCTTCTCCTCTTCTGGACTATTTTCTGGCAACTCCTGACACCTGTTGCAGCATTTCAGTCCTACCTTCCAGTAGGTTTCTTTTTCATTCCAAGATTTAGCAGAACAATTTTTTTTAAAAAAATATGCTGTGTGCCTTTCTTTCTTTGTTCTTTTTTTTTTTTTAACGGAGTTAACAGTGAATCAGTGAAATGGCAATTTTGCACCATAGCACTTACTGTGTGCCTTCAAGGCATTTCTGACTTATGGCAACCCTAAGGCAAAATTATCATGGGGTGTGGTGTATCCAAGGTCACCCAGTGAGTTTCCACGGCCGACCAGGGAATCAAATGCTGTTCCCCAGAGTGGTAGTCCAGTGTTCAAATCACTGCACCACACTGGCTGTTACTACAGCACTACGTCTCTTTAAAAATTTTAAAAAATCAAAGAAGAGAAAATTCACTCTTCAAACTACAGGACCACCTCAGAAAATCATGACCTTGTTTTAAAACCTTTGGGAAAGTCCTAGTGCAAATCCAAAACATTACTACCAAAAAACCCCACTGAAAAATACAGAGTAAGTAGCCATAGAGCCTGTAACAACCACCAAAACCTGGCAAAACCCAAGGAATTAAACCACAGGAACTCACACATCATTAGCCCAATCTGGAAGAGCCTTACACTCAGAAAAAAAAAGAAGAAGAAAGCCAGTCTAGTGTAGTAGTTTGACTGTTGGACTGTGACTCTAGAAACAAGGGTTTGATCCCCACTATGCTTATAATGGATGGTGCTATAGATAAATAGCAATGTCTGTACACTCCTGCCACAGATGTTTATTTAGAGATGTATAGTTCCTCAATAGATGAGAAACAACATAGTGCAGTGGTTTGAGCATTAGAGTACAACTCTGGAGACCAGGATTCAAGTCCACGCTCAGCCATGTATACCCTTTGGGTTACCTTGGGCAAGTCACACTGTCTCAGCCTCAGAGGAAAGCAAAGCAAAAACTCCTCTGAACAAAACTTGCCAAGAAATCCCTGTGATAGATTCACCTTAGGGTTGCCATAAGCTGGAAATGACTTGAAGACACACAGCAACAACAATAGCTTGAAGGCACACAACAATCTATGGGAAGAGGCAGTCTTTTAGCTATCTTGGCCCCAAGCCTGGCCCAAGCAGTCTTAGGCCCTTTCCACACGTGGAAAAGGAACTGCGCAAAAATGGGACTCACCGGATTTCTTCAGCATCCGGGCGAGTCTGTTGGGACAAGTAGCAGTGCGAGCTCGTCACTCTGCACTGCTCCAGTGTCCAAAATTGCAGCTTCCGGTTGGTGGAGGCCTCCGGTTGGTGGAGGCTCTCCACCAACTGGAGAAGCTCGCCAGCCTAAAGCCCGCTCCCGGCAGATCTGCAGGCACGCACTAATGCGAGCCTGAAAATCTGCACCAGAGTGCGGCAACAGAGCAACACAGAATCGTGCACTCCATGCTTTTTAAAAACCTCTTAAAAGAGGTTTTTAAAAAGCACACTGCACGACCAGTCCGAGTCGCTTCGAACCGGACTGAGGTGCAAAACTACAAAAAGTAGTCCGCCCCAGTCCACTCCACAGTGCAGAAGACCTCCGTCGGAGGTCGCTCTGCACCGTTTTAATGACCCAGTGTGGAAAGGGCCTAAGTCAATTAACATTTATGTGAAAGCTGGTAAAAAATAAACAGAAGTGAAATTCTTATCCATCACTAACTGCAATCCACTTGGAACCTACAAAACCTCCCATTTCTCCTTATCCTCCTAAGACTGACAAATGGCAAGTATTATCAACTGCTTCAATGTTTCCAGTACCTGGCTAGTTGGATTCATTAGGCTTTGTGATTCACACAAAGTCAATAGTTCTGCTACAGAAAGTTTCCTCCAGTTTCAGATATGAAATGTAGAATGAACTTCACTCATCAAATTCTGTTGCTACAGCTTCCCCTGCACTGTTTCTCTGCAGAAACAATTGGCAATATTATTTTCATAGTTAATTGATTCTCTTCTCGAGAAACCTGACCCCAAATTGTTGATGCAGTGAGTCTTTTCCGTTGCTGACTACCATGATCCTAACCATATGTCCACTTTTCTGTAGTTAAAGGCAAACACCCAGATGATGACAAAATGATAAATGCAACTGAAAAACAATACAACACTCAGATGAAAGGGCTGTGGTTACTAGTCTGATTACTATGGCAGAACACCAATTATACGCTAGTAATTTTCAACAGTTTATACTTTTTTTCAGCATAAATATCTCACACTGTAAGTGGATCTCTGTATCACCATATCACATATACGATTTTACATTGTAATCTGGTTAACAAGTACATGAAATGGAAACTGTTTTTATTAGGATCTGTTAGACATTGATGTACTTCTTTTTCCAAGCATGTAAACTATCAAACCATTTCTCTCCTTGAACCTATTCAAAAAATTCTTTTTCTGTTTATTTTTCAACATATCAGCCAAGAGCATGTATAGACTGAAGTTTGGTATTTCTGGTAAACTGAGTACAAAAGGAGGAAATATAAATTAATTAAAAACTGAACATGATTCATCATTTCCATAATTATCCTAAATATTAATTATAATGGTCTAAAGTGTGATTATATTCATTTTTCAATTCCTTTTTAAAACAAGGTCCATTTTGTGGTATATATTTCATTCAAATGAAAAAAGAAATCCTCCTTTATAAAAGGCCACTGAGTTAATGCATTGGATCTTTTCCACTGTGAAAATTATGCTTTCCTCTGTGATAAATCAGAGACTCAATTAACAGGAGATCCTGCCTACATGAGTAGCTGCAGACACAGTCTTTTCACTTATGTTGGTAAAATTATGGCAGAAAAGAGCATTTATTATGTGTTACAATGCTTCATTTCTTTAAATATATTACTTCCATTAAGTATAAAAGTCTTCCTCATAAGTGTTGAGGTGATTCCTGGGCATGGGTGAAAGCATAGATGTAAGTATAGTCTTAAAATGGCGCATGTCAGTCAAATGGGCAACTTTTCTCCTTGAGGCACCTTTCCAGTTGTGAAGATAGTAGAAAATTACGAGGTAATTTTTACTTAAAAAATCCCCCGTAAATGGACATTTCAGAATAACAAGAGAACACTATGCAAATGTGTACATTTATCAGCAAGATGCCAGTGACTTCATGTAGACCTGCTTTGTGAAGAATAAACTGATTAATTTGTTTACCAAGGGAAGACCATAATTTTAATTGAATTTCTGGTGCATATGTGAAGTCCATTATGTAGCTTTTATTATCCAGGACCTTCATAAATAATAGTTTGCTCTAAAAATGCAATCCTAAGCATATTCACCCATCCTAAATATGTATTTATTATAAAGCAGACTCTCTCAATACATGCAACTTTCCTTTTCCAAATCTCTCTTTTAATATATTTTCCTTAGTTTCAGTCAGCCACTTTCTTTCAATTGTTCTCTCTATATAGCCAATGTCTCCCAACAACATATTTTTGGTGCATGTTATCTTTTTCCTCTTGAGTGGCAAACTGTTCATCTTCAATATCTGTGAATCAGCTCTGAAGATCTTCAAACCTATGGCCAGGTTTGGATGTTTGAGTTGGTTTAATGCTAAAATATGCCCACCATGGTCTGGCTGCCATTTCACAATTAGCACAGAAAGTTTTGATCTTATTATTGTTTGGAGTGATTTTCAAACTAGGAAATTATGGCTATCAGATTCAGAGCAAGTTAAGAGAGGATAGTTTGAAGTTAGATTATTACAATTATTTTTTCTTTTACATCCAAACTGGGCTGCTTGGTGAGGATCTTGGCATCAGCTCTGTTGGGAGGGGAGTGCAACAGGAGCTCTCCCCTCTGCATGAGCTGGCTTTGTGGTGACAGAAGCATGATGGCCATGCCTCTTCCTTCTGCAGCTCGGCTGGTTACCTTCCTAGGCTGCTCTGGAGCAGGAAGTGCAGCCATTGTATTTCCCAGGCTTCCGCAGGACAGTTAAGTCCACAGTGGTGGGGCAATTGTGGGTCATTGACAGGGAAAACCCATTAATGATTTAATCCATTATTGCACTGCCTGGGGACAGGAGAAGGACAGGATTTCAATGACATCATGCAGAACCATTGTCATGGTCCTATCCTTCCCCCATCCCCATGGCAGGTTGGGAGGGTGGTGCAAAAAGGGCCTAAGACTTTGTCTTCGATTTTTGCCTGATGCTTTACAATTTCTCAGTGAATCGCCAGAATTCTTTAAACTACTTATCACAGCATAAGAACATAAGAAAAGACCTGCCCATATTCCTCAGCATACTGCCTCTGATACTGAAGGTAAAATACAGCTGTCATGGTTAGTGGCCACTGATGGATTAGTCTCATCCCCTTTTGTTGAGGACATTATATAATCATCAGCCAACTATGGTACTTCATTCTATCTTTCTGAATTTTTCACCTGCTTTATTGAGTGGTCCTGTGTTCTACAATTATGAAGGAGAAAGCTTTCTCTCTTTCTGCTTTCTCCATGTGACACACAATTTTACACACTTCTATTATATCTCCCCTTACTTTTTTTGCCCCTCAGTGTTGTTAAACTCAAATGTTGTAACTATCCCTCACAAGGGGCTTTCGCCAGTCTCTTAATTGTATCGGCAGCCCTCTGTATCTTTTCCAGTTCTACAATGTGTTTTCCTAGAAACAGTGAACAGAACTGTTATTTTAAATATGGTTGCTCTACAAATTCCCATGAAGGCATCACAATATGACATATTTATTTTAATCCCTTTCTCAATGATCTCCAACATAGACTCTGCTTTTTTAAAAAAAAAAAACAGCAAACTACACAAAGACTCAACATTATAACTGAGCTGTCCACCACAACCCTAAGATTTGTTTTCTGTAGTTTATGCTTCATCACCATAGCGTGTTTTTGTCTAAACGTGTCTTCCTTTACTCGTGCCTACAATGAAGCATATTTACCCTCCATTCTTGCAGTTTGGAGAGATGATTATATTGCTCTTTACTATTCCTTTTAAAAAAAATCACCATAAATAATTTGGTATTAACAAATGTAATCACTTCATTGCTCAATGCTAATTCCAGATGATTTACTAACAAGTAAAAACACTGATCTGAATGTAGATCCATGATAAGAACTGACTACTCACTTCTGTTTTTGGCTTTTTATTATCTGTAACACAGCCTTTCCTCTCATCCTATGATTACTAAGGCCCTTTCCACATAAGGGAGATACATCATTGTAGTGTTGTTGCGTCATGAATACATCTGCACATCAAACAGTTTTGATGTTGTTCTGTCATAGTTCGTTCCACACATGTTCAGCTCTTAGCATGGTTCACATTGTTGTGAAACTGGTGTAATATAAAAATGGAAAAACTCTGATGCAAACCAACCACAATGGTGCCGCTGCATTTTTTCCTACGTGCGGAAACGTTACATCAATTCACACCACAGAAGTGGGTGTTAAATTGACCAATCAGCAGCAGTAGAGTAGAGGAGGGAGGGAAATAGGAGCTCCAGGAGAACTGACAATGTGGAAGCTACAAATGATTTTCTCTACTTTACTTCGACAGAAACTGGAGATGTGCAAACAGGAATTAGGGTAAGTCAGAGTAAAAAACACCGCTCATAAAACGCAGTGAAATGCTCTTTCACTCTAGTGCGGAAATGGCCTAAGTTTATTTAGGGATCTTTGGTGAAAGATTTTGTCTAAATCCTTTTGAAAGTCCAGATAAACTTAGTCTGCAAGAACATTCCTATCTTGATGACATTCTCAAAAAGGGCAACTGCCTTTTCGGAATTATGTTAATTCCAAAATTATGCTTCAAGCAAAAACTTGTCCTTCTGCATCACAGCTGGCAGCTATGGGGCATTGAAGACTACACTTCCCCCTTTCCAGCTCCAGGGCCTAGAAAAGCCTTCTATTCCCCCACCACCACCACCCCCAAAAAAACCTGAGGTGACTGAATGGTAACTTTCGCTTTTGAAAAAAGTTATTTGAGTTTGTCAAAAGGTCTCCCTGAAATAGACTTAAAATGGACATTCACCCATACCCCCTGAAGCTTTCTAGGGATGCAATTCTCCATTCTGAGGTGACTTTTTTCAGTGATAGAAGGCCCAAAGGAATCTGGAGAGCCCGGAATTTGGGAAATTGGTCAAGTGCATGGAGTCAATAGGTCACACAATTCTCACCCCTGTTCTATATGCTTGATGAAATTAACTGCCACTAATTTACATGGAAAAGAGATTAAGCTAACCAATATATAACTGTTTTTATTCCTTATGCTGCTTTTTAAAAAATGGTTTTACATTGGCCACTTTCAGGTTCCTTGATATAGGAGCTGATCTAACAGACCTATGGCCATTTCCACATGGGCATATTGCCCACACTAGAGCGACCTCTCCAGGAGGTCTTCTTCACCGGGGTCTGCGCTAGAGCAGTTTAAAAAAGTGAGGTTCTAGACCTCAAACTGTTCTAGCGCAGCCCCGGGGGTGGCGCTGTGAGTTTTATAAAAACCACCTTCAAAAGTGGTTTTTATAAAACTTACCCGCGCTGCCCCGTAGCAGCCCCCGGTCAAGAACTGCAAAGACGTGGTAGCGCGTCCCTGCAGATCTGCCCGGGGGCGGGCTTCCAGCTGGCGCGCTGTCCTGATTGGCGGAGCGCCGCTGGAAGCCGCCGGCCGCCATTTTGGGCGCCGCCGGGAGCCGCGGAGCACTGCAGAGCGCCGCCAAAATTCGGCGGCGTTTGGAACAGTGGATCCATGCTCTTCGGAGGGACGGAGCAACCCGCTCGCGGGTAAGCTCCGCCCCTGCATGCGCGGCCCCGTTTTGGGGGGCCCCCGTGAGGAAAGGGCCTATGTTTGACATAACATCAGCAATTTCACATTTGAGAATTTTCAAATGAACTTGGCGAACTGTTTTCAATTTGCCAATAAAGTTTTGAACTCAGTTTCTCATCATCACAATGATGCATCTCCCTTCTTGGAAATAACAGGTTGAACATGCTTCGGCCCTTTTTGCAGGATGTTGTCATCCCTCAATGGGGACAGGAGAAGGATGGGACCATAACGATGGTTACACGTGACATTGTTGCAGTCTCATCCTTTCCTGTCCCCAGGTGGTGCAACCACGGAGTAAATCATTGACAAGTTTTCCCCATCAATGACCCGTGATCGAGCAACCATCCCACACTTACCTGGTGTGCGAAGGGTCTGGAAGCGCAATGCTGTGCTTGCTGTCCCAGCACAGCCTGGGAAAGTACCCAGCTGCATTGTGGCAGGAAGAGATGGGGCTATCACGCTTCCTGGATTGCAGAGGCAACCGGAGTGGAGTGCTCCTTTCGCACTCCTCTCCTGGCAGAGCCACTGCCAGCATCCCCACAGGATGCCACTGGGATAAGGTAGGTGGCAGAAATGGCCTTACTTTCCTTACATGTTTTGAGTAGGGCACAAAGAATTCACTTAGTTCTCTACAATCTCTTTATCCTCCTTTAGTACTCCTTTAACTCCCTTGTTTTTCAACTGGTTCTCTAGCTTTCTGCTCCTGATATATTTAAATGATTTTTTAAAAATAAAATGTTGGTCTTAATGTTCTTTGTGTTTCTGGGAAAAGGGCATTCCTTATTGTCTGTTTCTTTAGTGGAAGTTTGGGATCCTTTTCCTTATTATTTGGGCAATAGTTCTGTATGTTTTCTCTAACAACTTCTTTACTGCTCATTAACCATTCCAGTAACCCTTTGCAGTTGGTGGGAATTTTCCTGACATCCGGTATATATTCCATTGCCCTCTGTTCCACTTGCTTACTCTTCTTTTCTTGGAATTGTTTTCCAGTAACATCTGGAAGGTCACAAATTCCCCAGCACTGACTTAGTGCATAGATATATTTTAGCCTAACATATAAAATAATCATTGTTTGATACACTGATGAGGGTGAATAGCTGATGAGATCCACAGTCTATCTACCTGGTGTGCAAATGCTGCTCTGGGAAGATTCCATATTCCATCAGCATCAGGAGAAAGTTGTAGAAAAGTGGTTATTTAACCTTGTGGAACAGGCTGCCATGACTTTCCTTTATTTATTTCAGATAAATGGGTCTTACCATTCTGTCTGCCAAGCAGTCTGTGAGATGGCTGACAGTGAACAAAAATGTGTAGGCAAGATTCTTATCTGTTTAAAGGTAGTAATGAATTATGGCAGCCTTAGTATATGCCATATGTCTAATTTACTTGAATAAATAAGGATTTGGTATATAACTAGAGCTTCAAGTCCTTTGAGGTAACATCTTACATTTATTCATCATTTCTTATACCTTGCCTGGCATACTATAAGACCAAAGAGTTTTTAATTTTGCCATCTAATATTACATCATGATAAATAACCCTCATCAGTCTCACTTCATTCTAATCAGAGATCTCTTTCTTCTCAATTCTTTTCCATTCTTTCCTTTTATTTTCCTTCTGTTTGTTTTCATCTACATCTTTCTGAAAGGTTAAAGCAGCTGTTTCTAACTTTCTAATAGTGAAGAACTCTGTCGCTGTTCCCTCCCCGCATTTATTTCTTCTTTATAAGCTTCAAAGCAATGTTCACACCAGAGACCTTAAAAGATACTCTCGATAACAGGGATTAAATTTAGCATACATTATATTTTTCATCCAGCCTGTGCATTATGTTTAAGTTTAGTGGAAATGGTATAAAAAATAACTATGTCAAAACTTTGATCCAGTTCAGTAAATTTGCAGCTGATCAGCCAGCATGTAAACAGAACCTTCAAATGCTTGCCAAAGAATGGCAGCAGAGAGGGATTTAGCCAATCACTCTCTCTGTGTTTTTATGCTTTGCTTTGGGATACCTGAAGATGCTGCAGTTTGGAAAGAGCTCTTTTGCTATCACTATGGCAGCTGGAGTCTTATTCCATGGGAGTACCCACACTGTATCCATCTTCCATATACCCACCTGCACTGTATCTATCTTTCATATGCTGAGTGGCAAATCCATTCCCTTAGGATCTCAGTTAGGCCTTCAGGGTTCCCTAGATGGCCATGCTCTCTTTCCTATCAGCATTTAGTGGTTTCCCAGATTTTGCACCCAGTTGATATGTATTTCCTTAAGCTTAGTAAGTGGTAGCTTCAGGCAGGAGCTTTAAGCAAAATGATCAATCATATGCTAATTTATTTGTGGGAAAAATCAGGGGAAAAAATAATCAGAGAATCCAAAAACAGATCACTTCTATTGTGGAAATCTATTGATCACATTTACACAATATTAATTAATAGTAATGTTATCACCGTGAACTGGTCTGGCTTCGGAAGATATTAGATATCATTTTGATATCACAATTCAGCCCCATTTTGCCACCCTCGGCCAAGTGTTTGTGAGGCCCCCGAACAAGCACAGAACTAGGCATGGCCCTTAATTGCTGAACATTCCTTTCTCCAACTAGGCAAGCCAGACTCAGCCAGATCTTGCTTTAGGAGACTTCCCTAGACAAACACCTCATTAAAGATGCACGCTAATACAAAAAGCCCCCTGCCCCAAGCAGGTAACTTGACATCTAAAAGCTTAACTGCCCAGGCACTCTGCATCTGCATACTAGCCATTCCATTGTCGATTCAGACTTAATTCAATCATGCTAATTCTGACCTTTCGGAGACATTGTCTCGCGCCCAAACCTCATTGTTCTTCCCAAAGTACAGACTAGCCTACGGTCATATTTTCCCTATAAAACCCCCCAGTTCTGAGAGCTTCCTCAGATCACTCCTGAGTTCCAGATCGCCTTGCTGCTGTTTGCCCGGTGAGCTCCCCTCAGCAAACCACGCTGAGCTTCTTCCCTCCATCTTAAACTTCTTCAGGACTACGAGAAAGGTGTCATATCATCCATTCCCCCCCAAAAACCCTTATTTCCTATTTCTTAGTTAGCTGTGTGGTTGTGTTGTTTTAAGTACTTGTCTGTCCTTAATAAAACATCATTTTTGCTATTTAAAAACTGTCTGACTACTTGACTGACCTGACCCCGTAAACATTGGGTTAAAGATTCCGTTGCGTTGCCCTGCCTCTCGTTTTGCTAAACTTGTGCTCCGAGCTAATTTTCCCCACCAATATTTGAGCATGTTTGGAGTCCCTCACAGGACCCCCAGTAAACAAGGTAACAGTAAGAACAATTTGGAATACCCGACAAGACTGTATCCTCTCTGTTCACCCTGCCAATCAATTCTCCGGTAACAACACCCTTGAAGACTGCAAATCCCTTTTCTAGATGTTCTTCTAACCATCAGATACATAAAGATTGTTGCAGATCTATTTCACGTCTATTTGAACTGGAATTCCTGCCATCCCAAGTTTGTTAAAAAATAACATCAACTGAGATCCTGGATTGTCATTGTAACTATGATGGTAGACGTCAGACATCATAATTATGACTGGTGATTTCCCCCCCACCCCACAGATGCATACCTACTTTAGCAGCATGGCAACATCCCAACAAAAGTGTTTCTGGGGCACTGTAGATGAGAGATCTCTCTCGTTTACAGAGTGTCTTGAAAACAGGCAGCTGGAGAAATGCTTTAGGGACCTGTCACAACTGCTTGTCCCAAGACACTTCACAGCTGGTGACTCACTGAGGTCATCATTTCCCAGTGCCTCAGCAATACTTCAGGCAGGGTTCTGTCAGGATCCAAAGGTAGGTTTTTGGAGATACATTCAGTCACTCAGGACCTTAAGGGGGAATCCTCAGCAGTTAGAGTATCATAAGTCCAGCTTACAATACTGTAGGACAGGATGCCAGCTTTCGCCTATAGTTAGGCACCCAGAAGTAACCATATATATTTGACAGTCATACTATCTAGCAACTGAGAATCCAAAATATGACTTGTAATTCCACCAATACAATATATTTAAGTGCATGCCAAAACCCCAGATGTAACCTGCAATCTGTTGGAAAAACCATCACCAAATTTCACACAAGATACAAAAGAAGTGCATGTGAATTTTACATAGAATAAATCCCCAACTAACGAATTTTTTGTGTTGGAAAAAAAAAATTCTGCACAGCAATTTTTTATTCATGCATGCACCCAGACACAACACACACACACACACACACACACACACAATCAAACACACACAAAATTTTTGTTGTTTGATGTGGTCCAATGTATGAAATGTATAAAAGAAATGTTAGGCAGAATAAAGGGTTGATGTTTCAGAATATGGTGTAGTCCTAGGAATCCCATAGGACATAGGAATGGAATTGTTCAGAATCTATAGTGATTTTTTTAAGATTCAAAACTAAAATGATATCTAGAAAATTTATTGAAAAATTGTTTACGAGTTTATGTGATCTGTTATGCACCTCCCAGAATAACACCACTGGAACACAGTTATCTTCCAAATTTCACAGTTATGAATTTTGTGATGCAATCTTCACCTTAAAAACCTATCACACAAACACATGCAATAATAGAAGCTTCCAATATCCGAACTCAAGCTATTGATTGGCCCATGTCATTTCATATATGGCATGAATTTATTCCATTCTGTCTATGTGTACCATTCTGCATTCAAAGGCAGGTATACAAATGTATTCTCCTCTTAGAATATTCATTTTTTAATGTACTTTCTCACAAAACACTCATTTTAAAACAGTTTTTGGAATGTGTGTGCGTTTTCTAAGAACACTCAAAATATTTTAATGTTCAATGTAGAGTCGAAGGCTTTCACGGCCAGAATCCATTGGTTCTTGTGGGTTTTTCGGGCTTTAAGACTGTGTTCTGGTTGTATTTTCTCCTGACATTTCGCCTGCATCTGTGGCTGGCATCTTCAGAGGAATGGTGAATTGGAATCCAATTCACCATTCCTCTGAAGATGCCAGCCACAGATGCAGGTGAAACGTCAGGAGAAAACACAACCAGAACACAGTCTCAAAGCCCAAAAACTCACAAGAACCAATATATTAATGTTGTTTGATGATTGTGTTTCTATACACATATTAATCTAGCCAGGATGTGTGCAAAGAATCAGCTTGTGTTGGACTTTGCAGAGACTTAATTCCTTAGGCATCCTTGCACCGCTCTACTCACCTAATGCTAATCCTGTCTTGAGTGAGTCTGTACTGTTTTTTTGGACCTTGGTCCCAGTCTTAGGTATCTTTCTCACTACGTGGTTATAATACTTTCAGACCATTTTAAATGCCATTGATGCCTTGTTCAGAATCCTGGGATTTGTAGTTTGGTTAGACACTAGAGCTCTCCAGGATAGAATTCTAAATACCTCATGAAACTACAAATCCCAGGATTGTATAGGATGTACTCATGGCTAAAGTGGAATCAACATTGTATAGTGTGGAGGAGACCCTTGTCTTGAACAAAAAAAGAGATCAAGGGGTCAGGAAGAGAAACATGATGAGACTAGTAAGGAGAATTGCAGATGGGAGAAGGTGTTTGGAAATTACACCATGAAAACAGTCAATCTGTACTTTCCACTCTCCACTGTTATAGTGCTATTATTCCACTTTCAACATCCTGGGGTTTGTAGTTTATGGAGGCCAAAGAGTTCTCTGGCTGAGAATTCTAAATGCCCCTCCCTAAACTGCAAAACCCAGGATTCCACAGGATATTGAAAGTAGAATAATAGCACTATAACAGTGGAGGGTGGAAAGCCCTTAGTCTCTGTGAGATAGAGCAAGCTGCATGTTACTCTTTTTTAAAAGTCAAAGGCCTGAAAGCGCAGTACCCTTTTATCTACTTGGTAGGAATTCAGAAATATGGGGTCAGCCTGACCTCTCTTGGAAGTTCCACAATCAACCTGTTGCTATGGAAAGTGAACTTTCTCATGCATTCAGCAACCTAACGTTTCCAAGTAGTTGGACATGCAACAGGGCCTTCGCTGAAAACTTCAAATCTGGGGCAGGCTCATATGCAAGAAAGAGTCTTTCAGATATCACAGTGCCAAGCCAATATATTTCTTAAAGCAGTGGCTCTTAACTTTTTCTTTACTCGGGACTCTCTGTAAATACAATTTGCTGCTGGTCACTTCAAGAATTTAAAATTTAAATATTTAAATTTAGTTTTAAATATTAAAAAAATTGTTTATTTAAGGCTTCTGGAGACTTGGATTGAAATCTGCGCAGAAACGGGGTGAACTTTGTCAAGTCATGTTCTCTCAGCCTCAGAGGAAGGTGAAGGCAAAGCTTCTTTGAATGAATCTTGCAAAAAAAAAAAAAAAAAAGTAATAGGTTCACCATAAGCCAGAAGTGACTTGAAGGCACAGTGACTTGAAATGCCGCTGCCAGGGGGAGGTTCTTTCTAGCCATCATGTCTCTCCCCCTTGAAAACTGACTTACTACAACCCTAAAGTAAACCTATCATGAGGATTTTCTTGGCAAGATTTGTTGCCTTTGCCTTTCACTAAGGTTAAAAGAATGTGACCTGCCTGAGATCATCCAGTGAGTTTCCCTGGCCAAGTGGGGATTCAAATCCTGGTCTCCAGAGCGCATGCATGTGTCTGCTGCTGTGTTGCTTTCATCAGGGACGCAGCAATGGTGAAACTGCTCCCTTGCTTGCAAATGAGGGGGCAGTTTTGGCACCTGCACCGCTCTGCTGCCATGTCCCTATTGCTGTCACTGCTGTTGGTGTCCAGCAGCAGGGCTTTGCAGACTCCCTGTGAGGGCTCTGCGGATCACTGTGGGTTCGCAGACCACAGGTTAAGAACCACTGTCTTAAAGCACTAAACAATAGACAAAGGCCCTTTCCACACCGGGCTATTAAAACGGTGCAGAGCGACCTCCGACGAAGGTCTTCTGCACCGTGGAGTGGACTGTGGCGAACTACTTTTTGTAGTTCCACACCTCAGTCCGGTTCAGAGTGACCGGAACTGGTTGCGCAGTGTGCTTTTAAAAAACCTCTTTTAAGAGGTTTTCAAAAAGCATGGAGCACACAACTCCGTGTCGCTCTGTCGCCGCGCTCCGGTGCAGATTTGCAGGCGCACACTAGTGCGTGCCTGCAGATCTGCCGGGGGCGGGCTTTAAGCTGGCGAGCTTCTCCAGTTGGTGGAGAGCCTCCACCAACCGGAAGCCGCCATTTTGGATGCCGGAGCAGTGCGGAGCGATGAGCTTGCACGGCCCCTCATCCCGACGGACTCGCCCGGACGCTGAAGAAATCTGGTGAGTCCCATTTTTGTGCAGTTCCTTTCCCATGTGTGGAAAGGGCGAAACTCAGAAATAGTCAGTTGCTTTTAAAATGAAATGAATAAAGAAGCCATTAACTAACTGAAGAACAAACAACTTACCCAAACAGCTTTCAGCTGAAGAAGATAGCTGGGCATGCCATCACTGAAAACAAAGGAAGTTGCCTTCACAGAAGAAAGTATTGCACTGGGGGCTGGGAAGCTTACCTGTCTTATGGAAAAATGCTGGTCCCCCAGAAACATTTGGAAATATAAATTACATTCTTTCTGCAGTTGCGTTAACATTCATATGCACCCTTGCATATACAAATATTTCAATATTGACTTACTTTTAATTTTCTCATATAAACAGAAAGGAGTGAGTGAAAACTAGAACTGGAATCATATGATCTATGCACAGCAACAGGTTCTGACTTGCAAACAGAGGATAATTTACTGGGACTAAAATTGGCAGTGGGCGTAATACACTTGGCACATTTTTAAATATCTTTAGCATATTCTGCCTGAAACTTGTTAAAAGGATATGGTGTAATTGAGATGCTTTTACTGACAGTGTTGAAGAACATTGCCAGAAGTTGTACTGTATATATACACAAAAAACACTAGTATGAAATTTCTTATAGACTATGGGATTTGATTGCAGTCTTTGGTTTTATTTAAGGGAGAACCACAGCAACTCAATTAGATGCAGAAAATTCTGGTACGAATCAAAGAAGCATTTTCAAAAACTATTGAAACTATGGAGGGCAAAGTTCATGCTACTTTAGGAGCAAAATGGTGGCCACTAGTCCATCTGTCTCAAGAAAACTAAGGATCAACTTACCAATTCAGGCAAGAGGTCTTTTCTTTCCCCAGAACATGCACACTTTGAATAACACATGCCAAGGACTGAACTTGGATCATTTCCATATAAAGTACATGATCTGCCACCAACCTGTGGTTCTGTAGCTTCAGCATATCTCTTGTTGGTGCCTGCCAGAAGGGGGTTCCATTTTCTTCCTTCTTTAAATGGCCTGCATTTTATTGTATAAGCATTCTTCAGAAGGGTATGGTTTTCTTTCCCTGCTGCATATATCTCTCAAACTGTATGCTTCAGAATCAGCCTCCAAGATTCAGCAGGTGAATGTCTTTAGCAACTTGTTATTCTATCCTAAGCTGAGAGGAAGAGTAAGTTTGGAATGCGTGAGAATTTGTTTCCAACTGAATTAAACTACATTCATAAATTTCCTCATATTCAAAATGGAAGAAACTTGACATTTAATGAAAAGACTATGGAGGAGCCAAAGCTGATAGATTTGTCAATCCAGGCTTAAATACCTAGCTCTTATATGTCACAATTTTAGTGTCCAATTGGGGTGTGTGTGTGTGTGTGTGTGTGTGTGTGAATGACAGAGAGAGAGAGAAGGGGTAGAGTGGGATGGGGAGAGACATTGACTATTCGGCAGGCATCCTGCTCAGTATTAAAAATACTGTAAGCCATGCTTATGATCTCATAAGTCTAGGGATACACATTTATGGTTTTTAATGATTGAATGTAATGTAACTCTAAAAACCTATGTCTTAAGTCAGCACCTCAACTAAAAGATTGCTGAGATGCCACAAACTGGGTTACTGAGAAATTATGGCTTCAGTGCTTTCCTAGTCATGAGAGATGTGGAGAAGAACTGCAGCAGGACCTTGAGTGTTCTCCCTGGCTGCCTGTCTCAATCCACCATGTGATCAGAAGAGTGCTGTAACCATAATTTCCCAGTGCCCCAATCTGTAGCACCTTGGAAATCCTTTGGTTGGGGCACTGCCTGCCTTAAAAGACAGGTTTTCTGGGTGCGGGGAGCATCAGCAGAAGCAGTTACCACAATGGAGCTCTGTCATCATAACTACATCTGATCATGCAGGATCTTAGCTTTCTCTTTAACACTTTATATGGCATGCAGATATATCATGGCCATCTCGTGCTGGCAACAGCTGTGGCTATGAATTTTATCTGTTGCAAATGGAGAATACTTTTGCTTCAGTTCATTTTTGAAGAAATTTGTTGAATTGCAAATTGAATACTCAGGATGGAAAAGCATGAGGCTTAGAAACTTTGAAGGCTGGAGAAAGCAAAAGTGACAGGTTTCCCCCTCCATAACTCAGGCTTTGCATATATGAACAGTAGCTACTGTTCACTGAATAGGTAATATTCTTTCACACAAAGAAGTCTGCCACAAGCAGAATCTTACAGAACTCCATACCCACAACTCTGTTTCTGACCTGTAAGATACACCCTGTCACTTCTGCCTTTATTGTATTCAGATCTATATAGACAGGTACTGCACAGGTACTATATTTCCCTCCATTAACTTCTCCTAGGAATTTTCTAAGGCTGTTTAAAAACCTCCATCCAAAGAGAGTCCACCATTTTCTAAGGCAGTCCATTCCTGACTGTTCCTATCAGTTCATACTGCTACAAAGCTTTCCCTAAAGTTTAGTTGGGATCTCCACTCCAGCCATTTGAATACATTGCTTCATGTCTTATCTCACCTCATCTTCCACATAGCAACCCTTCAGATTTTTTAGATTATTGAGGCTTCTGTCTTATAAATTCTCAAGCTTCTCCAGCTCCCTTGGCTGTCCCTTAAAGGGCAGGGCTTCCCATCTTGGTTGCTCCCTTCTGGACATATTTCAGTTGTTGATATCTGTCTTAAATTGGGTGTCCAAATGAACACAGTACTCCAGGTGTGGCCTGACAAAAGCAGAGTGTAGTGTTCTGTTGCCCTACATTTTTAATACAAACTATGTTCTCTTTTTGTACAGAACAATGGATCAGGCCTGTCTCAATGGCCCTTTCCACACGGGGGGGGCGTGAAACAGAGGGAAACGGGGCGGCGCACATGGGAATGGAGCTTACCTCGATCCGCCGCCGCAGGGAGCAGCGCGCGTTCACTGCTCTACACGGCAGCTGCGTGCAGTGGTGCCTGGCGGCGCCCGGCAGCACCCGGCGGCGCCCAAAATGGCGGCTGGTGGCTTCTGGCGGCTCTCCGCCAATTGGAGAAGCACACCAGCTGGAAGCCCACCCCCAGACAGCTCTGCAGGGAAGCGCTTGTGCGCCCCTGCAATTCCACATGGGGCACTGTGACGGGCTAGCGCGCGTTTCATAAAGACCACATGAAATGTGATCTTTATAAAACACGTGGCGCCACCCCCGCAGCCATGCGAGGGCGGTTTGAGGTGTGGAACCTCCACATTTCTAACCGCCCTAGCGCACTCCACGGTGTGGACGACCTCCGGGTGAGGTCGTCCTACCCTGTGTTACCCCGTGTTTTTCCCCTGTGTGGAAAGGGCCTTTGTGTTATGTTCAACTGTTCCTAGGAGAACCTTTTAAAACATTTGTCCAAGTGTCACACTGGAATGTCTGACACAGCACATTCAGGTATCCATATTTACTTATTTAATGGATATGTAGCTCACCTTTCTCTCAGATCTGTGATTCAAGGCATCTCACATCAAGATTATTCCACTTTCAAAATCTTCAAGGCCCCTCCCTAAACTGTAAACCCCAGGATTCCATAGGATGTTGAAAATAGAATAAAAGCGCTGTAACAGTCTAATGCACAAATGGCCTTAAACAGTCCCACTGTCAAGAGATGCAGTGAGTTTGTAACTGGAAAAAGAGAACAGACTATGGCCATAGTCCACAATAATTAGTGGAACCTTAGCTTATCAAACCCGACGGGATTCATAAGCATGCTTAACTCTGTGTTGGATTTTGTCCAATATGTTTATAAGAACAACACTTTCTCTTGTCTTTGGCTTTTTGCTATGATTATCTTGGCTGGATGACAAAGGAAGAAAGCTCTGTCTGTCATTGGCATGTTTGAACATATCAGTCTTGCAAATCAGTCAATAAAAGTCTATCAGTAGTCATTTAATTTGCTTGCTACTGCCTAGGGCAGAATTTAGCAAAAGCAAAATGATGAGCTTAAGTCTCAGTCAAGAATTTCTGCAATCTTCTCATTTCCAAAACCTAAACAGTGATGTCTTCATGGAAGTCCTAAACAAACCAGGAACTTGAACTAACTTGAAACTGATCTTTAACATAGGTAATTAGGCATGAGGCACAATATAATAGCTGTACATCCTGCTTTAATATACAGCTTGCTATTAAGGAAGAAAATATGACTCAGAACAAACTAAGAGCAAATGTATTGTTCAGCTGCTTTAGAAACTTGAAAAACTCATAAGAAATTTGGGAGCCTTATTATAACAAGAGGTGGATTGAGATCCTCATTTACACCCTTAGGTCACCTTTGTTCCCAGTTTAGTGCACTTTTAGAATATAACATGGTCAGTTTTCTAAACATGCACTACCGTGGTGGCAGATTTAAGTAGCCACAGTATTTCCACTTTAAAGACATGCTGTGAAATGTTTCCCTTTTATCCTAAACATGGCCAAGGAGAACCATGGGTAGCCACATCCATGTTCTAAACACATGGGTTACATTCAGTATGACGCAAGCAGATTTTCACATGTAAAATGGAGTTTCTCCTTGCTCTTCTCACACAGCAGCCTCCCATGCATTCCATATCTTTTCCATAGCGTTCCTCAAAACTGCAGACTAAATTTAGGACAATGTGAGGACTCCAGGGGACATGTCATTATTCACCCATCAGAATAAAAATATAATACAATGACTGGTCAAGTGTGGGCCATATACAGAATGATTCATCATAACATAACCATGCAAGGGTAGCAAAACCCATAAAGACAATATAGTGTCAGATGTCTAAGCATTTGGCAGGAGCAGGTCCCCTGCTTGGTAAACCCTCAGGATTATTGTTATTCTTGTTGCTGCTGCTGCTGCTGTTGATATGTAACTGCAAAGTGACTCTCACCCTATCCTAGGGTTTTCTTGGCAAGATTTACTCAGAGGAGGTTTGCCATTGCCTTCCTCTCAGGGCGAGAGAGAGTGACTTGCCCAGGGTCACTCAGTGGGCTTCCATAGCTTAGCAAAGATTTGAACCCCGGTCTCGCAGAGTCCTAGTTCCATGTTCAAATCACTACAGCTCACTACATTTTAGTTTTGCCTTCAATCTAGTCTTTTTCTTTGCTTTCATAGACCAATGTCTATGACCTACAAACCTCACAGAAATCTTGGAATTGGCTAAAGGACTAAGCATGCAATAAAGAAAAAAAATCAAGGAAAAAATTATGAAGAGGGTAGGGAGGAGAAATTAACAAAATTAATGCTAAACAAAGGCCATTTTCGCACTAGACTGTTATAGTGCTATTATTCTGCTTTCAACATCCTATGGAATCCTGGGGTTTGCAGTTTCAGGAGGGGCCGGCTGGCCTCTCCTGAAACTGCAAACCGCAGGATTCCATAGGATGTTGAAAGTGGAATCATAGCACTATAACAGTCTAGTGCGGAAGTGGCCAAAGACTGTATATGCAGGATCAATGTGGTAAATCCCTCAGAAGGAAAGGGAATCGGTGAATATAGGATAATATTTAGCTTATCATTACATCATTAACTCCTCCAAACTTCCTTATTTAGTCAATACTCCTATCTTGTTACTCCTGCAAAGCTCCAAGTTCTGCCGATAAACAAATGGTGTTTAGATGAAGGCTTAAAGGCATCACCTGATGAAGGTCTGAACCATGCCTGATTTTCTGCTCAGCTGAATATTATGAAAATATTGTGCACTATTAAAAACTTAGTTTCAATGGAACAAAAGAGGTAGCCACTCAAAAGCCAAATATATGTCTCTATGATAGGTGTTCAGGCATGGAATTGCTAACAAAGGGTGCTTTGCTGATTAGAAAGAAGTCAAGTGGGAGATGACATTCCTTTTCAATAGCCAGTCATCTTGCCTTCTGCCTGGTTGTCCTGACACTGATCTCATGATACTGAGTTCTGTATCATGTGGTCCCTCATCCAGGCCTCAGCAAGGACAGAACAAAACACTCTTATTTAAGTACCAGGAAGTGGATGTCTGCTAGCAGTGTCCATTTTAGTGGTGGATGGGTACCATTGGTCAAAATCCTGAACTGTTTTTGCAGTGTAAGGATGGAATCTAAATCTTCTTAAAACAATAAACGTTTACCACGAGATGCTTATAACTGCACAAGTAGATGGTCTTCTGATACCGCCAACAAAAGAGTTAAACAAAACCTTTAGCACCAGATAAAATGCTTAGCTTAAAATCGTGAATTCCAGCTGGAAATGTCTTTTCTCTTTATGGTATACTCCACTAATATGGATAAATAATAATGGGTAAGTAATACTACAGGAAACCTCTGACATATTTCAAAGATCACATGTACTGATGTTAGCAACATGGCTCTGCATTTTATAAGACTGTCCTCAACAGAAAATGTGGATAGAGTCATTTTTAAAACCATTGCTGTAGTGGCAGTTATGTGAAATAATGATTGGTTGAATTTAATTCACAGATCAAAGGAGGGGGAAATTAACCAACATAGTAAATTGATTATTTCATGGGTGACATAACCAAGCCATGCTTTATCTTAATAAAGAGCAACAGCCCACAAGTCCTTAACTGAATTCCAGCCAATGCAATAATACTCAGTTGTTAATGACTTTGATGTTGATGTGGAAAAGTGAATGACTGCATAATCAGTGAAATGGGACCTCCTCACAGTTGGAAATGTTTAAGCCAAATAATTTTGGACTGTGAAAAGAGCCTTGAGTGGTGGAGATGTTGGCTGAATCCCAGCATTTCTGCCTTAACTAAACAAGACCTGAAAAAAGTTTATCATATTTGTCTGCTCCATGCTGGCCTATAATTCTGACAACCCTAGGGAACTGCAGTTTAATATGTGTCTCTATCTGGGTTCACTGTAGGGGAAATTAAGACCTTATGGGCACCAAAACCATATACTCTTCTTCGAAAAGGAGTATGCTCATTATAGTATTCAGCTAAAAGAGTAATTAGTTAAATCCATGTTTAGGAAGAACAGAAGAAAGGAAACAGAAGTCAAAGCAGGAAAAAAATGAGTCCATTGGTTTAATTTATATATTGCCTGTGGCTAAATTTGATTCAGGATCCAAAAATATGACATTAGTCATTTGGAACAGTCACCACCTCCTTTGTTCCCTTTCAACATTGAAAAGCACTAAAATTATAGATACTCCTTAAGTGATCTGAGAATAATTAGTGTCATTCTGAATAAGGAGTTTATGTGGAAAGGAGCCACAAATACAGCATCCTTGTTGCCTGTCTTAATATTTTTAATTCCAGCAACTCAATCATAGGCCTTTCTGTTTTGTCCATTTCATATTTTCCATATTCCATTTGGTAGGGCCAGTATCTATTTTTTCTTCTTCTATTGTACTAATTGAAGGTCTCTACTGAACTGCTAGTGTAGAAGCAACAGTAAGGCCCTCTTTTTATTGCACTATTTCGACAACATGATACATGCCTTAGTTACATCCCATTTGGGTTACAGCAATGCATTATACGTGGGGCTGCCTTTGCAAAGTGCTCAGAAACTTCAGTTGGCCAAAAGACCTGCATCCAGATTGTTAACTGAGGCTGGGTGCAAACAGCATACAACTCCCATGCTGCAATAGCTCTGTTGGCTGCCAGTGCATTTCTGAGCACAGTTCAAAGTGCTGGATATGACCTATAGAGTCTTACATACCCCTTGGGTCCAGGATGGACTATATCTCATATATGTGCTTGCCTGAGCTCTAAGATGTTTGAGGAAGGCCCTTCTCTCAGTATCACCTTCTCAGGCATTCTTAGTGAATGAGAAGCAAAATGACTTCTTGGTGGCTACTCTTGGATTTTGGAACTTGCACTATCTCTCTCTCCCTTCCAGTTGCAAGCGAAAACATTCCTATTCTTCTAGGCTTCCAGGAATTGATTGCAATGAGCTTTTAATGGCAATGATTTCTTTTGTTTCTCGTATCGTGTTTCTAAATTAATTATAATGGTTTTAATTCTATAAACTGTTTAATAGTCTTTTTAAAAATAATTTTTATATATTTTACTGATTTCTTTATGGTGTTACTCTTTTCTGGTTTTAATATTCTGTAAACTGTCTTGATTCCCAATATTAGGAAAAAGGCAGGATAGAAAGGAATAGTATAAATAAATGAGTAAGAATAAAGAATAAAATGATATTCTTATAGTGTCATAATATCAGTGTACAATGTACAGTGTAATATTCTACCCAGAGGTCTAAGTGAGGTAAGCCCCATTGAATTCAATGGGGTGTACTTTGCAGTAAATGGGTGTAGGATTAATGCCATATCCACTTGCAACTTGACTGAAACTTTCCAATTGGTGGGCTGTGGTGCCATGAGGTCTTTCTAATGGTACTACTTCCTTCTGACTAGCTTCACTTCCATGCAAGCACTGCATACATTTCTTCCAAATCTGAGAATTTTGCTTTCTGCTTCACCAGTTCCTTTAAACATTTCCTAATTCCCACAAGAGTTGGAGAAGAATGACTTTGGTGTGTTATATTTTAGGTCTTTTCTGCATGACAACGCTTCTTCATATCGTCCTGTCACAACCCCGGCAGTACCTCTGTTGGGATGGGAACGTGTTCCCAATGCTCCTCTCTGCACACAACCGGCTTCCTTCAGATCAGACTGCAAGGGACATGCCCCATCTTTCCAAACTGCAGACAGCCTTCTTCCCATGCTGCAGTAGGGGCGGAAGCGTATAGATCATACTTCCAGCCCATCTACATGGCTAGCTGCAATGGAAGGCTCATGCAATTGGGGGTCATTGATGGAGTTTCCCGTTAATGATATAACCCAGGATTGTGCCAGTTGGCAATGCCAGAAAAGCAGTCCCACTCCTCTCATGTCCCCATGCAGGAATGCCATTGTCATACAGAAAGGGCCTTAGTCACATGCCAAACCACAGTAATACAGTGAACCCTCCTCTCATGCTACCTCTCCATGCATGAATCCAAGGTGTTGTTTCCCACTGTAGTCAATGGACATGGCGGTATTCCTGTGCTGCCACAGGCTGATGCATGCTGCATTCATTGACTATAATGGGGCTCAAAGCTTAGCATTTTTTGTTTTACAGGCTGGTTACTGGAATAGAACTCCTACATATACAATGGGTACCCTATATCACATATGTGAAACTATCTCATAGAATCATAGACTTGGAAGAGACCACAGGGCCCATCAAGACCCTGCTATGCAGGAACACACATGAAAGCATTCCCAACAGATGGCCATCCAGCTTCTGCTTAAAAACCTCCAAAGAGAAGGAGACTGCACCACACTCCGAGGCAGCATATTCCACTGCCGGACAGCCCTGACCATCAAGAAGTTCTTCCTGAGGTTCAGATGGAATCTTCTTTCCTGCAGCTTGAATTCATTGCTCCTTGTCCTAGTCTCTGGAGCAGCAGAAAACAACCTGCTCTCTCATCAACATGACATCCCTTCAAATATTTAAACATGGCTATCGTGTCCCCTCTTAACCTTCTCTTCTGCAGACTAAACATACCCAGCTCCCTAAGCCGCTCCTCATAGGGCATGGCTTCCAGCCCTTCACCATTTTGGTTGTCCTCCTCTGGATACCTCCAGGTTGTCGATATCCTTCTTGAATTGAAGTGACCAGAACTGGACACAGTATTCCAAATGAGGCCTAACCAATGCAGAATAGAGTGGTACCATTGCCTCTCTTGATCTAGATACCATACTCCTACTGATGCAACCAAGAATCACATTGGCTTTCTTGGCTGCTGCTTCACACTGCTGACTCATGTTCAGCTTGTGATCTACCAAGACTCCCGGATCCCTTAAACATGTATTGTTATCCAGCCATGTGTCCTCCATCCTATATTTGAGCATTCCGTTTTTTCTGCCTATGTTTAGGACCTTATCTCTGAAGTGTTTGGAAACTTCAGCAGTTCAGAGCACTTTAGTTGAGTTTAATAACTGTTATAGAGAGTTTTCACATATAGCACTACAATAATATACTGATTATTGCACTGATTTAATTGCATTGTACTATACCAATTCCCAGTTGGTTTCAGTGCCCAACTTAGTGTGTGGGCGCTGACATTTAACACCCTAAAAATTGTGATTCTTACAAAATGATTGGATACAAAATGTGCTTCTGCAAATAGAAGGGTTCCTTCCATCCATGGACATTTTTGATCCAGCACACCATTTCTAATGGCAAAAAGGAAATGTTAATTGATTCTCCGCACTATGAACAGCTCATTATGCTACAGTAAGTTTATGGACTCTTCTGAAACACTGGGAAAGGTTTGAGTACCCTGGACCGGTGGGAGAGCAAGAAGTGGAGATGGAGCCTTTTATAGGCTCGTGGCACTGGAGCGTAGTGACAGTGGATGCCATTTTCTCTTGATGGGCTAAGCTTCATCTTCCCAGGAGTCTGTATAGTTTGTGAGGGTTCTCATGAAAAACAGAAAAACAAGCCAGTTATATGCAGGGTGATTGGCGGCTAATCAGGACGAGAGGGAACAAGGACCAGGCTATATAAGTTGGCTTTCCAGCTCTCTTTCCTCATTCTGCTTGGGAGCTTCATCCTCACCTTCCCTCCCATTGTATATTCCCCATTTTATAGCATTATTTTGTTTGGTTTCATCAAAATATTTGAAGGTGGTCTGACTCTGATCTAGTTGGGGAGGAGACAGAGTTTGTATGCCCATCAGCACTTGTAAGTGGAGTCCCTTAGGAAACTTTGGGAATGGTATAGCAAGGGTCATTCCCACCCCAGGAGGGTGTGGCTTTGCCCACCACCAGATGACAGAGGTACTACTAATAGGGGCATGCCCAACCCAGCTAACAACAACAACAACAACAACAACAACAACAACAACAAATTGATTTACAAACTGTTGTTTGGAAAGAATGGTGGCATTCTTTAAATGAACTGACTAGCAGACATACCCTGTTTTTTCTTGTTAATAGAATATTTCTGTATAAAAGCTTAAGCCCCCTTTGTGTATTTCAATGCATTCTGTTCATCTATTGCTTGTAAAAATATTTCTCCAACTTTTCCAAGTATTCTTTGTCCTTCTTTCATAATCACAAATGTTGGGAGTTGTCTCTCCTCCTTTCAGATTTCCTCCAAATTGACCCTTAAATCAAAGAAACATCTTAAAATGTTTCTCTGTGTGTGTGTGTGCACGTATGCATGCACTTGTGTGTATGGATGAGAATTTCCTTTATGATGGAGAGAATGGGGAAGAGCAAAAATTACGAAGGCAGCTTTCAGTTCTCTAACCTTCCCAGAAACACAGCTGCAGGTATGGTTGGAGGAATGCCAGTCACTCACCCTGTTTAAATCCCACATAGCCCCCAGGCTTGAGTAACGTGATATTCCTGATTGTGATCATTATTTTTTAAAAAAAAGGGGAATGAAGGAAAGAAAAGAAAAGAAAAGAAAAGAAAAGAAAAGAAAAGAAAAGAAAAGAAAAGAAAAGAAAAGAAAAGGCTAAGGATTGTTAAACTGCTCATCCAGGCCTGCAGCTGGGGTTGACTCAGAGCACAGTTGGAAAAATGCCCATCTGGCAAGATTAGAAACTCATTTGTGTAGTTTATGTGGCCTTGCCAGGAGCCTCCCTTTTTTCCCTCCAAGCCTCCTTCAGTTTATTAACTTTAAAAGCACTACTTTCCTGTTGGGGATCTGGCTGGGTTGCTGTGAGGCAGCTCTCTTGCTCTTTCTCTCACAACTTGGCATCAACAACACTTGGAGGCTTTCTTCAGCCGGTATGCCTGTGTGAGATCATCTCTGGAACTTTCAAATGGGCTCCTTTCTCTCTCTCTCTCCCCCTCTTTCTCTCTCTTTCCCCTCTTCCTCCCCCCACCCTGCCTCAGTCTTTTCCTTTCACTTCTTATCCCAGAGTGCAATCTAAAGCCAACTGCTTTTAAACTTTTAAATGCATTCAATAGCTTGGGCTTTCAAGAATATATGTTATGAAAGCAGGAAAAGAAAAGGCCTTCTTGTCATCAAAACCATAATAATTATGTGTCAAAGGTAATTACTACTCTGTAAGCAATACTTCTAATGCTAAGTGACAGAGAAGGCGGCATGGAAAAGGAAAAGCGAAACTGCTGGCCACGTGAAACCTGATATAAAATTAACTCCCCACCTTAAATTCTGCCTGATAAAATTATTCTACCCTTTGAAAGCAAGAGTTGTTGTCACTAAGGCAATTGAAAGCATTTACATCTGTCTTCCTAAAGATATATTCACGCACAACCTTAAAATTCATGGCATCATAAATGTGCAGGCCACAAGAAAGAAGTTATGTCTCCTTATTCATTTATGTGATTTTTTTTACACTCCGAGGTTTTGCAAGGTACTTTCAAGGCATCCTACAAACTTAATTGTTGTTTGTTTTTGTGTGCCTTCCAGCTGTTTTTCATTTGTGGTGACCCTAAGGTGAACCTATGCCAAAGTTTTCTTCACAAGATTTGTTAGAGGAGGTTTACTATTGCCTGCCTCTGAGGCTGAGAGATTATAGCCATTTCCACACTACACTCTTATAGCGTGATTATTCCACTTTCAACATCCTATGGAATCCTGGGGCTTGCAGTTTTGGGAGGGGAATCGCGCTATAAGAGAGTAGTGCGGAAATGGCCTATGACTTGCCCAAGGTGGCTAAGTGAGTTTCCATGGCTAAGTGAAGATCTAAACACTGGTCTCCTTCAGTCCTGCTCCAACACTCAAACTTCTACACCACTCTGGCTCCACAAACTTAATACACAAATGTAAAAGGAAACAGAAACAAAGATTATAGATTAGTTTTATCCCCCATTCCCTCTGAGCTAATACATTGATCCAGATATGGGATTGGTGGAAAACTGACTACTTACATGGAAGCCATTTTTTAGTGGTATGTATGTGTTTAACTTGCATGTATTTGCCAGCATATAAGATTCACTGGCATGGAGGACACAACCCATTTATACGCCAGCAAATACTATTTACTCAACAGTATAAGACACACCAGCATATAAGATGCATCCCATTTCAAACAGTATTTTTTCAGGAAAAAAGTGAGTCTTATACACCAGCAAATATGGTATATTCCCAGTTTTTACCAACACTCAAGATGACTTAAGTGAAAATATAGGGTTTTTTTAATTATTAAAAAAGTTAAATGTAATTAAATAACAATTCTGTTAAAAATGCAAAATTAAAACTATTTTGAACACATTTAAAACATACTAAAAAGAACAAACACAACATACTCCATTAAAAAAAAATCATTTTGCTGCAACAAGTTAAGAATCAAAGACTTGCCTAAATAAAAAAAAAGCTTTGCCTGCCAGCAGAAAGAGACTACTGTCAGCGCTCCACATTTGTGACTTTGACTTTCATGGATTTGATTATTTACAATTATTTCTTCAACACACAGACATTTCAGGAGCTTTTTTTCTCAGGGAACTTTCCCTCCAGTCAGGCTGTACAACCCTTTAAAAACTTACCTCTGGCCCTCTTCCGATGTCAGGACCCTGGAACTCCAGGACACAAGCTCTGAGTCTGAGCCAGAGGCCCTGGAGCCTGCTGCACCAGCACAGCTCACTCCAGAGGCTGCCCCAGGCACAGAGCCCTTGGCCCCAGTAGTCCCAGCAGCAGAGCCAGGGGCTGCCTCAGACCCAGCCAAGCCAGAAGAGTCGGATAGTGAGATTCAAGAGGAGGTGCCTACTTACCAGCAGCATCGGGAGCAAAAGAGTGCTCTCAGGAGGTCAGAACATTTATATAGAAAATGCCAGGCAATCAGGGTCTAGCTGCAATAACACCTGGAGGAGTGATCTGCCTATAAAAGCAATCACTCAGCCTTGGGGTCTTTGTCGGCTCACAACCATCCATTTGGGGGGGGCGGTGCTTGTTGTGTATCCTGGACCCCAGCCTTGCCTCCTGGAATGCTGCCCGACCTGCTGGAACGTCGCCACCTTTTGATCTCGGACTGACTCTGGTAACTTCTCTGTTTGAACAGACTTTGACTGTGTGCTTGCTTGGCTGTGATGTAACAGCCAGGGAGACTCCCTGCTGCTGGTATTTACTGCTATTTTTTCTGTTCTGTTCTGTTCTGCTGAAGTAAAGCCCTTTAATTTATTCCCTGCCTTATCTGCAAAAGACCTGTAGCTGGCTCCCTTGGCTGCTCGCCAGGCCTTGGTGTTGACATCCTCATCCACCAGCCTCAGCCTAGCCAGGTAAGGGTGGCTCACAGTCTGTTTCTCAGCACCTCAAATCCTTTCCCGATGCCCCCACACACACACACACACATCCAAGGAAGAAGATGGGCAAGAGAGAGGAGATATAGGGCCACCATGCCAACCCACTCTCTTTCCCTCTCCTTTCCCTGACCTGGTTTGGACCCTGGGTGCCCATTGTCCCCACCATGCCTCATCTTTACAACAGACATAGACACATGTTTTGATATTTGCGATTTTTCCACTTTTGCAAGAGTCTTGCGCCCCTAACCTGAGCAAACGTGGAGGGCTAACTGTATAGACAAGCAGTCAGCTTAGTCACCCAGCATGTTGTATTGTTTTGAGCATTGGACTACAGCCCTAGAGACCAGGGTTTGATTCCTCACTCAGCTGTGGAAACCCACTGAGTGACCTTGGGTGTGTCACGCACTCTTAGCCCCCAGAAAACCCTGTGATAGCTTCACCTTAGGGTTGCCACAAGTTGGAAACGTCTTGAACTCACACAACAACATTAAGAAGACACAGAGTGGGACCAACCAAACCTCTTACAAGAGGGAGTTCCACAACTTGAGAGGAGCCACCAGGAGCCATTCTTCCTTCTCAACATGATTTTTTTGGGGTATCAGAGGGAGCAGAATTTGTCAGAAAGAAAAGTACCCTCCTCCCCTCATACTAGCTCCCATCCCAGTGGAAACAGCTTTATATACATGTTCTATCTACTGAGGGGGAATCCAAAGAAGCTGCAATATCAGATCACTATTCCCAATAAAAGCAATATGATTTATTTTATTATTTATTTACTGAATTTATATGCCACCTTTTCTCCCAAAGTGGGACCCAAGATGTGTATTCCTCTCTTTCCTGTCCTTGTCCCCTCAGTATGCAACTCAACATCTATCGCTCCTGCTGACACTAGGATTTATTTATTTATTTATCAGATTTGTATCCCGCTTTTATCCCAGAAAGGAGGGTTAAGGGAAATTCACAAGAAGATTAAACAAAACATACCATTAAAATACCAAGAAATTCAACTATTTCGGGGGGGGGGGACAGAGTAAAATCATAATTCAAAACAGTTTAAAACACACCAGTGGATAAAAAGAAATAATGCACACACATGATAAAAAATCAAAATCCCTCCCTCAGCATCCAGAGACTTGCCAAAAAGTGTTTAATAATAACATTAATAATAACAACAATAATAACAATAACAGTAATCATAGTAGTAGTAAGGTCTTTGCTTCTCTGAGAGGAATGTTGTCAACATAACCTTTCCTTGGTGAGGAGTTCCAGACCCTGGGAACAGTATCTGAGAAAATGAAAGTATGGTAGAAGTATCTAAAAGGTCCGCAGATAATTAACAAGCTGTTTATGAAAGACCTTCCCCTTGCTGCACATTCTTGACTCAAAATTCCTCCCTTATTGGTAGCTGGTAGCTTCCATGTGCATGGGTCAATGAATTCATTCAGGGTTTTAGTCTGAATATTAAATGAGCTATCCAAGGTGCTGAATCCTATCTATGAAATATGTCCAATATCTTGGACTGCTCTTTCAAATTTTGGACCCAAACTCACAGTAGATTCACTGCGCCTCTATCATGTGTTGTGGAATCTGTCTCTTCAAGAACCCCTTCTTGGGCTGAAATAATCACAGTATAGGTAATTTTTCTCCCTTTCAGCTATTTGATACAGTGGTGTGGCAAGTGAATGTGGCATTCATATATAGACACCAAAACTGCACAATCCAGATTTTTAACTATAATTGGGGGGGGGGAAGAGCAAATATATATATACTAAGCAGCTAAAATTGCATTCCACAAGCCCATAAGCAAAATCATGTTTGAAATAAATGCTTCACTTGCAATCAAGAAGTGCAAAGCAGACACTGCCTTTACAATCAAGTTGAAGCAATGCTAAATTAGCATCTTTTTCATCTTAATTATCGAATTTAACATTAAGCTGTTGTAGTTTGCTAGATTGTTGATGATTGTTTACTTGTATTTTTTAACAGTTATATTTATAGCTTGCAAATGAGTTTAAAGTAATATAGTTGTTTTTAATAGTTGTTTTTTTTCAGATAAATATAGGTGTAACAAAGTAGCATTTTGAAACCACTGTTAATCAGGAAAGATGAAGGTAATTTATTGATGCAGCAGAATAACCATTTCTAGTTGCTTTCAGAAAAGGTATTTTGACAGGAATTGGGAACTGAGATAAAACGGTTCAGGACAACGGAAACATTTGTCTGGATATTTAAAAAAAAAAACCTCCTGAGAAATAGAGTAATAAATACAGCAACCTCCCAACACATTTGCACTGAGAAGCCCATTCTCTTATCAGTTAGATACTCTTTTTCCTCTCAAAGAAAGAGAAAGTAATTAAAAAATAATTATTTGTACAACAAACAACATTGTACTCTTTCAACCTTGTAATGGCAACCAGTTGCCATTACACTATAGCAACATTGACTTTACTTTTTAAAAGTAACTTACCAAGTTCTGATTCCACTCTTTCAATTGATTTTCACTGCTTATATGCTATTCTGAAAGTTGAGGTTGAGGACAGATAGTAAATAATAAACCAACTTCTTCCTGATCTCCATTTATTTCTCCCTCTAAGACAGTGGTTCTCAACCTGTGGGTCCCAGATGTTTTTGGACTTCAGCTCCCAGAAGCCCCAGCCACTATGGTCAATGCTCAGGGCTTCTGGGAGCTGAAGTCCAAAAACATCTGGAGACCCACAGATTGAGAACCACTGCTCTAAGAGGTTACTAAAGCATCCAAATGGTTACAGTTCTGGTAGTTTTCTGTATCATACCAGAAATATTGGCTGAGAGCCTGTATCAGAGGCAATGATGCATAACTTTATGATGATGGAGCTGGATCCAGTGGCGGAGCTTGGAGTGTGTAGAGGGGAGGCGGGAGGGGCGGAGCTACTGTGTGTGGGAACATGGCTGCAGTGCATGGGGGCGTGGCTATGGGCGCCCCAAAAACATTGCCGCCTGGGGCAAATCACCTCCCCTGTCCCCACGTCCCTATGCAACTGGCTGGACTGCTGATATGATATGCAATCACAGCTAATGAATTGTGACAATGTACAATGGCGCTAGGCGCAAGATGTCCTATTGCACAACGGGGGCTCCCATTGCACATGCGAGTGTATCATAACATGTTCATTGGGACTGTTGTATAACAGCCACCCTGCTGATGCTGTTTACACATTAGGTCTCGAGAAGTAGCTATGCCTCTGCTCCCGTCCTGAGAATATGAGCATTGTGCAACATTGTGATTCACTTTTACATCATAATAAGTCAGTTTATGATGGCATACATACCTAACGGGATGCCAGCCATTATCTTTTGTAGCCCACTCAAGTACGCTTAATTTATGGAAGCTTTTCTCTCTATTAACAAAAACAAAAAACAGTCCAACTGTTCAAGAAGGGGGTAAAAAAAGGTCAGTGCAAAAATAGATAATAAGAATTTGGCTTTTTGTATGCAACATTTTTGAAAGTCATTTTTCATGAAAACGTAACTTGTAAGAAGACAAAAGCTATTCAAAAGAGAATAGGAAACTCTGATAACAGGATAAAATATAACTACTGTATCTTGGTTGCTGGAAACAGCATTATTTTACATGCTTGTAAACTTAACCTGAGCAGGAAAAGATTTCCCCTCATCACAAATCAGGAAAACAAATGCAGATTTATTAATAGCATCCTCTCAGCATCATTTAAACAATAGGGCTTTCTTAACGCTTTTAGAAATCTGTGTAACCGATCACTTTCCTAGCCATATTCAAACCGTGGAAGGAAAATATCCTGGTTTAAAATTATATGTTCTACTACTATTTGTAAATGCAGTAATATTTCAATCCTGTACATTTTTTAACTGGAAGTATATGCCATCATCTTCAACGGAGCTTAGGGCATTAGGACAACAGCCTGAACCATTAAACTCATGAGCTTAAGAAAGTGTGTTCTAGAGGCAGAAAAAGAAGAATACCACTGATACCTTTATCAATCAAAGGTGTACTAAATTAAACAGCTCAATTACAAATCTGAAGGAATGTCTTCAACAGAATATCTCATTGGCTAGCATCAAGGAAAAATTTCAAAAGTGATGAGCCAGAGGATAGATTTTTCTGTGAAAGAAAGAAAGGTTACTGTACAGTTCATTACAGACAACTAGAGACGGTACCCTGTCTAACTGGAGGTGTGAATAACTGAATCAGGATCTTTCTGTATGGAAAGCATGTGCTTTGTTGCTGCGTTACAATAATTCAACAAAGCTCAGGAAACAGGGCTTTTACGATGTTCTCACTCTGTTCATCTAACTTCCTTTATTTATTGAAAACATGCAGGAACCACCAATAAAATTCAGTGGAAGTTTGAAGGTTTTTGCTCAATTGAGCTGTGTTCATAACAACTCTGATCAGTGTTTTAATTCTGTTTCATTTTCACAAAAATATTTTTCATCCAAGTGAGAATAATACTGTCATGCAAAATGTCCTTCTATGCCTTCTTTCCTTTTCTTTAGGCATTATTTTTATTAAATACACAAATTTTCAACATATAAAACTAAACATAAGGATTAGAATAAAGACAAAGACATAAAATACGCAGAGAAAAACATAATTAACAACCACAAATAATTACTAAACTAACCAAACTAATCTAACATTGATACTAACACTAAATAAGCTAGGGGAACGCAACCATACAATTACTTGACTTCCAGCCCTACTTATAATGGGTATTACACATATTGTATTTCTACTTCTTCAAGTTGAATTTAAGGGGAAAAAAGAGACTTCTTCTTTATTTTAATGATCACTACTAATTTTCAAATCCAAAAATTGAAACCTTTCCCCAAGAGTTTCTCAAATATTTCATCACCATTCCCCAGTCTTTCACCAGTTAAGTTTCCATCTTTAATTACACCTCCTGAACTTTTCTTATCATCTTTCCTCTAGTATGTTAATGTACATCCTTACTTTCTATCTAAAAATGCCACATTGACTGACATTCTTACAAGACTAGACATAGAGGGATAACCTCTTGTTCCAGTAATTCCTGATTGTGCCATCAATGTGAAATTATTGCATGCGTTAAACATCTGGCGGGATGCTGTTTCAAGAGAAGATCTAGTAATCTGTAGAATGATATATTATACACTATACATGGCATTCCATTGTACAACACATAAATCCTTTGTGGATTGGCATAATAGATTTGCAGGTTTGTTATCAAATCCACAAAAGTACCATGATGGCACAATGAACTGCAGCTAACTCAATAATTTCTCTGAAATTTCTGTCCATAGTTTAATGCAGATGTGAAAGCTTATCCAAATCAAAGGTCCAGCCATCATGCTAGTGATGGGCACTACCCATTTGTGTGTGGGTGTTCTCAGAAAAAGGCTTGTGCTATACAGATTTGACTTCCAGCATTTCTTCCCCCTAAGGTATTTAAACAGTATGTTCTAAAAAGAAAAAGGGAGAAGCAAATCCTGAGAAGAGATGTGCAGCACAGAAGAATCAGAGCCTTCCAAGTGTACATTTGAACTATGCTCAAAGAATGGTAATAATAAAAGAGTTGATGGAAAGAGGCATTTTCAGTGACCTTGTGTCCCTCTCTTAGAGGAAGAGGTCTGACAGGTAGATATATGGAGAGTTTGTTTTTGTAAATTCCAGATCTTGTGATTATCTCTGACTCAGCTTCTGGGTCTTTATCTGGAATTCCTGTGAAAGGTCAACCAGTATATTAATGCTTCAATTCACCTTGTACTGACCCCAGCTTTAAAAAAGATACTTTATACAAATGCAGAGGAGGGCTTCTTCCCCGTGTGGAACTGTGAAGGTGTGTAAAATTAATAAATCCCTCAAATTCAGAATGTGGCTTTCCTGGTCATATTAATTCCCTCCTCTCTTTAGAGGAGCACATTCACTGGCCAGCATTTTATCATTTTTTGTCAAAGTGGACAGCAGATACTTTCAAGATCTTATTTACCTGCACCATACAGTTGGACTCAATAGAATATGTCAGATAATTATATATTTGTGCATGTGCATGTATGTGTGTGTGTGTGTGTGTGTGTGTGAATGTGTGTTTAGCAAAGTGTATAAGTCAATAGTAGGTATGGATTTGGAGTGGATAGTAAATATTTGTATCTATAGACAATTGTAATTTTGAAACAGTTATACATTAAACGTACCCTCCACATTTAGAATAATAAAGTCAAAAGAATCCTGTAGACCATTGAGTCCAACAGTCTATTTCACATAAATACCGCAAAGGCTGAGCATCCCCAACATATGGATAACTGATTAAAGTTGAGGTAAGCCCTTTTCCATGAGATCTTAAGGGAGCATTTAGTTTACACAAAGGTAATCTCTTAGATATACCATTGTTGTTTTAATATACCATTTTGCTTGCAGCAAAGAGTCGCTATACTCCCTGTTGTCAGATACTAATTTGTGAACAGTACAGCTGTTGTGTACGGATGGAGGACAGAATGCTTCATACACTGCTTGACACAGCAGTTTTCCATCTTTTTACAGGCAGAACCAACAAATATAGCAATTAGGGCAGAACCAGCCTCTCTGCTCCAAAACACATTCCCTTTCACAGATGTTCCCCAGGTTCAAACCCAGATGCAGATATACCTTAAGCAAAGTTGATGAGCATTACTTGTATAACAAAAAAATTGTTACCAGAGGCAGAATAGGAATAAGTTTCCTACATCATGATAAAGAAGTTTGTTTGTTGAAGCAAACTTTTTATTAAAAACTAACAACATGGATGTGTGAAATGAAACAACCAGCTCAGTTAAGCCTTGTATAAGTAAGCAAAAATATTCTGAACCTTCAAGAGACCACTTGAAAGGGATTAATTTCTTTTCTTTCATCAGCCTCCATTTTCTTTATGATTCCCACTTATAGATCTATTTTTTAAAGATATGCTAGGAGTAGCCAGTGAGGCAGGCTTACCAGTTTTCCCCCTTTCTGTCTGTTTTGCTGTTCACATGTGCTCAGTAAAGGATTGTAGAAGTAGCTGCTCTTTACCTTGCCTGTTGACAGCTATGGGAGCATCTCACTCTGTCCTGCATAAGCTTTATTGCACTGTTTACTGCAGACTTGCTAAAGCCAATACCAAAAATCCCTGTTTTAACAGGCTTTCTTCACCATCCTCCCATTGCTGATGATCATAAAAAACTTCCAGGTACACAGATGACAGGAAGGAAAAGCAGGGGCTGTGTGAGTGTAAAAAAGACTGTAAAAAGGAGTTTCACTGTCAGAGACTTTCTTAATTGAGGTGTGCCTGTACCTTTTTAGAATAGAATCACAAGCAGCAGGTGATATGAGAAAAATCCTTCATGGAGCCACTATCTGTTAGTAGTACTTTAGGGCCATTTCCTCACTACACTGTTTCGGTGCTATTATCCCACTTTCAACAGCCTGTGGAATTTTGGGGTTTGTAGTTTACTGAGCCAAGAGGTCTCTGGCTGAGAATTCTAAATGCCTCTCCCTAAACTGCAAAGCCTGGGATTCCACAGGATGATGAAAGTGGAATAATAGCACTATAACAGTGTAGTGTGGAAATGGCCTAGGTGAACCAATGGTCAGATCTAGTATATAAGTTTCTCATGCTCCATTCTTGAAAAAAATACAGAACTACAATTGTCCATTCCACCAAATGTAATGAAAATGATTTAGGATAACCTAAGATAGGATAACCCAGGTAACAACAGCAGTTCAAGGTATACCCCCGAGACAGCCATTCCTGCTTCTTATTTTGACCCAGTAGGGCACAATTGAAAGTACAGGAATAATTCCTGAAGACACGTTGCACTTTGCAAACTGGTTTAGCTCAGCTTGGTGGGAGAATATTTCTACCAGGATGCTAAATGCGGACATCCTTATTGTTGCTTTTCCCCCCTGCAAAACAGAAAGCCATTGGATCATTTACATTGTATAACTGTTTACAGTAGATAGACTGATAGATGACCTGGGAAGTTCAACTCTACTGGAAAGAGACTTGAATACATAATCCTGAATTACTACTGTTCCCTGCTGACACTGTATTTCACTGAAGAAATTAAAGAGCTATAATGTCATGAGTTGACATAAGTGTGAAAATGAAAAAGAAAAATTAGCCTATGAAACAAGTTGGTTGACATTTAATGCCAAACTTATCATAAGAGAGGCTAGAGAATGTTAAGATTACTCCTGATAATGGACAACTAGAAAACAAAAAGACGAACCTCTGAAATATAGCTTTTTAAAGCTACGGTGGAAAAGTAAATCTCTAGTTTGAAAGGTTCAGTCCCTGAAGTGCTTTTACATCTTATCAAAAATGGGATGTTTATTATTGAATCTTACTGTTCTTCACTGAGATGTTCAATGGGCCAAAGGAAAAAAAAATGTATGATTGGTTGAAAAGCAGATGCTCATTTATTCCTCAGATTTATATTATAAGGCAGTGTGCCACTATTTTGTATAATTGATTTGATTTTAAGTTTTGTTGTTGTTGTTGTTTTATCTCAGTGCAACCTTCAAATACTTAGGGTTAAAACCTAGAAATAATTCACAGAATAAATGGAGCAATACTTTTTTTTTTGAAAGACTAATGATTTTAGACCTCCATTTAACAATGAAATCATAAGAGTATTTTTCACCTTTGTTTAATAACTTACAGAAGGGAGTTAAGAGACTAAGGCTGAGTTTGGAATTTCACAATTTTTGTGTGACTGTTTGTTAGAATCATAGAATCATATGTAATCTTAGAATAAAAAAAAAAGAATCATAGAATCATAGAGCTGGAAGACACCCCAGAGGCCATCGAGTCCAACCCCCTGCTACACAGGAACACCCATCAAAGCATTCCCAACAGATGGTCATCCAGCCTCTGCTTAAAAACCTCCAAAGAAGGAGACTCCACCACACTCCAAGGCAGCCTATTCCACTGTCGGACAGCTCTGACCATCAGGAAGTTCTTCCTGAGGTTCAGGTGGAATTTCCTTTCCTGCAGCTTGAATCCATTGCTCCTTGTCCTGGTCTCTGGAGCAGTGGAAAACAAGCCCACACCCTCCTCAACATGACATCCCTTCAAATATTTAAACAATGGCTATCATGTCCCCTCTTAACCTTCTCTTCTGCAGACTAAACATACCCAGCTCCCTAAACCGCTCCTCGTAGGGCATAGCTTCCAGACCCTTCACCATTTTGGCCACTCTCCTCTGGACACGCTCCAGGTTGTCGATATCTTTCTTGAATTGAGGTGACCAGAACTGGACACAGTATTCCAAATGAGGTCTAACCAAAGCAGAATATATTGGTACCATTACCTCCCTTGATCTAGACACCATACTCCTATTGATGCAACCAAGAATAGCATTGGCTTTCTTGGCTGCTGCATCACACTGCTGATTCATGTTCAGCTTGTGATCTACCAAGACTCTTAGATCCCTTTCACAAGTACTGCTGTCCAGCCATGTGTCCCCCATACTATATTTATGCATTCCGTTTTTTCTGCTTAAGTGCAGGACCTTACATTTCTCTCTGTTGAAATTCATTTTGTTAGCTTGGGCCCAGCTCTCCAATCAAGGTGATTTCGAATTTTAATCCTGTCCTCTGGCATATTAGCAACCCCTCCCAATCTGGTGTCATCTGCAAATTTGATCAGATGCCCTCTAGGATAGGAGGCTGAAAAATAGCCCATGCTCTTCCAAAAGACTGAATGATAAAGAATTTTGGCATTTGGAGTCAAAAATTACCACTTACCCCAACCTGTCTCTTTAGATTGAAAGATTGTGGGTTTTGTTGTTGTTGTTTGTTTGTTTGTTTGTTTGTTTTTGGTCATTTGTCAGCTAATCTCGATTCTGTCTTGGGTACCATTATCATATTTTGGCCATCTAGACATCCATTTGTGATGTTGGTGGTGAAAATCAGACACAAAGAGTTGACATCAACATTCCACTTAAGCATTCTTAAGTCTTGGAATCTCAGGATATTTATATGGGAGAATGAGCAAGATCTTTAATAATCTTTTAGACTATTTATGATATTTAATCTCATAGATACAAACATATACAGTCCCCTTATAGAGAAACATAGACATGTCAATGTCTGGGTTCTTTGCTTTCATCACATTACATGTTATTGCATGCATTCATTATATTATAGGACAAGGCAAATAAGATGTTATACTTTCAAAATGACTAAACCTCTCTCACACAGAGAACCTCTTTTCATGAGAGAGGAGCAGTCCTCTTTAGCAGGACCTTTATGATCACATAAAGAAACTTTACCATCTTTAACAATAGAACTCAGTCATATGCCCCCCTAAACATCTATTCTGTTGAGGAACTACATATCTCTATAAAGATATACAGGGAGTTAATATCCTTGACCACTGTTATATTTATAAACCTCCGTTACACAGCTACAAACATCTTTATATCTATTTTAGCGTAGCCTAATTAGTTCTTACCAGCATCAACATGTCTGAGTAGTTTATCAGTTATCAAGAACAGCATGCCTTGGAGGTTGTATAACTTCATTCTCTTTATACAATGAAGATTGACAGCAGTCTGATTTCAGTCTTTTCTTGGCTTCCTTTATTCTCTTCCTAGCATCTACCCAGTTATCAGCTGTTGAGTCAAAAAAAGAAAGGCACTGACAGTACCCCATGGATGTCAACAAGCCTCTTTCCCAGTCAGATTATTTGAGATACTATAAACAAACTGGGGCAGAGCTCCATCTTGGCTTTTGACTGCCTTCCATCAGATTACTTCAGCCACTATACCTGCTATGTGTTTATTAGTGGTCAAATTTGCTCTCATCTCAATAGTGATACAAATGCAGGCGATCTCATTTCTTTATTTGCATGTAAGTAGATATTCTTTCTAGCACTAGCCTGTCTCTTTCTTCCCCTAGCACAGCACACATACATATACACATTCTAATACACCTAGATTTCTGCATTTTATCTTGTATTGTATAGTCTACAGGTTATACGCTGTACCTCACATGTATATTCCCAGGTCTCAAAGCTGGCAACTAAAATAAGCTTGGTCTGTAACTGTTTGTTTACTCACTTGTTTGAGGTACTTGTTACCCTGCTTGCTAGGGGGCTCACTTAAGGGATTCCCAAAATCTGTCAAAATTGTGGGGAAAATCAGCTCAGAGCACTGTTTTAGCTATACGAGAGGCAGGGTAACTTTGCAGGACCTTGTAACCCAGATTTTACAGAGTCAGACCACGCCAAGAACTAGGCAGGTTGTTCAATTTAAAGATTTTATTAAACCCTCAGTAATTAAAGCAAACAACAACAAACACCCTCACACATTCATTCAAGAGCTAAAGAAAAAGAAAGTAAGGAAAATTGATAGGGATTTTGTTTTGGGGTGTTCAGAGGCAATACTTTACCTTGATTTAATGCCCAAGGGAGCCAATGTTGAAAAACTGGAGATTCAAAACGATGAAACTCAAAATGGGGGAAGGGGGGGTGAGGCAAGACAAACTGACAGGGATTCAGGAGGAAAATGTGAATGAACCCCCGAACAGATAAAAACATGGGGTTTTTATAGAAAAAATATACCTGGAGGGCTAGTTCTCTCCCTGGGAGAACAATAGTACAGGAGGCTAGATCAAAGACCTTCAATGACCAACATCTCCGGCTGAATGTTTTCTCAGTCCTTTGTGAATGATACTGCCCAAATGAGACAAAAGGCCCAGGTAGAGTGAAATTGCCTACATTCAGCAGGCTGATTGTGATTCTATTGAGCTGCCATATCAGTGCAAAAGGGCCCTTTTGTCTGTTTGATGGTCCTAAATGTCTTCCAGGAATCCCTGGCTACATGACAGATTGAGTCTGAGTCACCTTGGCTTGACCAAAGTTTTAACTTCCTGCCTGCGTGCACTTTCAGTGACCCTGTCAGACACATGGAATGATTTCTAATATTAGCCATGTGGAGATATCAATTTGATGTGATAAATTAATAAATTGTAGACCCTGGGAGAGAGCTGCTGGCCATACTTACATACTGTATTCATATATTGAGAACCAGTGGTTTTACTGTTGGACTAAGACTCTGGGAGACCAGACTTTAAATCCCTGCTGCACTTTGCCCACCCCTCCAGGAGTTAAAAATATTTTTTGCTCCAGAATTGCCAAAAAATGATCTCTAGGGAGAGGGCATTTCCAACATATTTGGAGACCCCTGGACCTTCCTCGGGGGTCAAAATAAAATTTTGCCAAAAAAAAAAAATTCTCATAGAATCAGAGTTGGAAGAAACACTATGGGCCATCCGAATATATAGCTACAGCATCCCAAGCAGGTAGCTGTCCAGCCTCTTTTTGAAGACATCTACAGAAGGAGATCCACTACCCTTCTAAACAATGGGTTCCATTGCCAAACTGTTCTCACTGTTAAGAAGTTCCTTCCAGTGTTCAATTGAAATGTACCCTCCCATAACTTACAACCACTATACCTAGTTCTATCCTCTGAAGCATCAGAGAACAAGCCTGCTCCTTCCACTACTTTGGTAGCCCCTGGGGTATTTAAAGAGTGTTATCTTGTCACCCTTCAGTCTTCTCCTCACGAAGCTGAATATGCCAAGTTCATTCAACCTCTCCTCCTATGTTTTGTTCTGCATACCTCTTATTATTTTCATTGCCCTTATCTGAAATCACCCCAACCTGTCTATATCCTTTTTTAAAATGAGACTCCCAGAATTGAAGACAGTACTCCAGATGAGGCCTGACCAGGGAAGAATATAGGAGGATTATTACTTCCCTCAGCTTAGACATTATGCTTCTATTAATGCAGACTAAGATAGCATTTGCCTTCTTTGCTGCAGCATCAAACTACTAGCTCATGTTCAACTTATGATCAACAATAGCCCCAAGTTCTTTTTCACGTATAGTATGTTGATTCAAGTTTCTTCCATTCTACACATGTGCATTTGGATTTTGTAGCCTAAATGTAGAATTTAGCATTTATATCTGCTGAATTTCAGCCCAGTTTTCTGTCAGTTCAATAGGCATTTCCTTAACCCCATAAAACATTGATAAAAATTATTGACAAGAGTGTTGACTCCAGGACAGAACCCTGCAGTACAATGCACAACCCTGCATTTTAGACCTACTTCCAATTTGAAGCACAGCCACTGATGAAAGCTCTTTGAGCACAATTTTCCAAACAACTATATGATGGTATTTTCATCCATTCCATATTTGGTCAAAATAGCATTCATTTTTATTTATTTAATCAAAATATCATTAATTTTAATTATTGATTTGAACAAATTAGTGTTTAAAAAGATAATCAATGATGCAAAACTCTCTAGAGATCTTCACAAGCTACCTTTCCTGGACTGTTTTTGGAGTGATGTCATATCACATCACCGGGGCATGCTGTATTTTTAAACACCATTATTATGTGTTAAGTGCTTTTTAACATGTTGCAAATTAGTTTTTAAATACAGTTGCTTATTTAATTGCTTTTAAATGTTGTATTATGCCTTAACAGTATTCTATATTAGCTCGTACAATAAATCACCTTGGGTGCCATATTGGGGGAAAGGCAGGATATAAATAAACATTGGATGCAGCTACATAGCTACACAGCTGTCTTCTTTGACATGTTCCTTGGGTTTTTAGCTATTTTTTAAAATTTGTTTTAAATAGTCCTTTCATAAACCATGTGGCCCCATCTCCACAGGGGTAGCTTCCACTGTTCAGTTCCAAAACGGGCTATGCACCTAAGGAGGGTGGATCTTATATGTTATAGTGCTATTATTCCACCTGCAACATCCTACGGAATCCTGGGGTTTGCATTTTAGGGAGGGGCCTTTAGAATTCTCAGCGAGAGAGCTCTTTGGCCTCAGTAAACTACAAATCCTAGAATTTCACAGGATGTTGAAAGTAGAATAATAGCACTATAACAGTATGGTGCAGAAATGGCCAAAGACTATATTACCTTAAAGCAGATTTGGACTGGACAGCTTTTCAAACAGAAGATGCCTTCACACTGAATATTTTCCTCTGACAACCCTTCAAATGAAAAGTGTCTTCCACAAAGTTGGAGTCATGGACAGTCTAGTCAGAATTGCTATTGGGTTCAGTGGGTTTTAGTTCAGTAAGTACTTAGGATTGCAGCCTTAGTCTAATGTCATCTACTATTAGTGCTCCATTGGTAATATCAGTATAAGTGAACTCAGCATGCTGCAGGATGCACAATGACAACACCACTGCAGTACATTGACCTTTAGAGGGAGGAATTACCTGGATGCATCTTATGCTTGTCTGCACTGCATTAGCTCAGCATCTTGATGACTGCTTCCAGCTATGTTGATACACTGCTGTCCATAGGATGATGCCAAGCAAGAAAAAGAGAATTTATTTTCAAAGTTTCTATATTTGGTTATGCATCACTTACCCAGAACCCCTCTATGACATACTACTCATAATATTAAACATATGGCATTTAGTTGTCGTCATATGCAGAAGATCACTATAAACTGTATTGTTAGTTACTCATTTGGCATTTTAAAAAAACCCAGCAACATTTATTTTTTCAGGTATTCTGTTACTTTGCCTGCTTTACCTCTGAATCTTCTGATTTCTTTAAAAACCATTCAGGCTTTATGGACTTTCACACATAGAACCCATATTTGAAAAAGTTTAAATAATAACTTTGTAACCCAGTGATTTATGGCAGGGATGGCCCCTAGGTAGTATGGGCCCCCTAACTGCCCTCTAACCCCACCAGTCACTCCCAAATTGTGGTGTTGTATGATTTATCATTTAAATATAATTCTCACCACCCCCAATGTTTAGGCCAAAGAAGAGATAATTTGTAAATGCTTTTTGTCCTACAAGAAGCATGGAGGAAAATTACACTTAAATGACAGATTGTCCCCCAACCCACAAGCTTCTGAAGACATGACTTGTCATTTTTGGGGCAGACTTTTTTCATAGGACAAGAGATTCAAGAGGGATCTGGCCTGTCAAGGTCTGGAGAAGGACCACAATGGCTCCTAGGTGCTGAATGGCTGCCCACCCCTGTTTCACAGAATCTGAGAAACACACTCTTTACTTTCCATCAAGGACTTTGCTGACATGAATCCAGAAAGTTCAGAAACCTTCCAATTTAATAAGACTAAAATTCCATACTGTCAAGAATTCCCCCAGTAGACTGATCTGCCAAAGAAATTTACAATCTATCCCATGGAAAGGATTCTCTGGTATGCTATAGGATGTATTTTTAGTTCACCTGAAAAGCTGGACAGTTCTACCAAGGATAACTATTACTCATGATGAAGTGAAAGTGGATCTAAGCCATTGTGAGAATATTACGTGGGCTATCAAATTATCATTTGTTTGTGTTCCAGGCAGTAAACATGGCTGTTAAGACACTGTAGTTGTAGATGAGACTAAGAATTACACTGAGACAAATATTATGTTCTCCTGTCATAGTATAATCTAAAGCCCCATTCAGCACAATAGTTCAATTTCAATATCAGCAAAGTGAATTGGAAAGAAGATGGCAAAAGAGAAAATGCCACTGTACACAGCTAATCCCCTATATATTGTATCTTGTATCTAAACATCTCTGATGTTTATTTCTTCAGTGAGGAGAATATTATCAATTTACGTGGTTAATCCATCATTGGCTAGCAGGGTAGGGGGAAAAGGCTGAAACAAAGAGTCATTTGTTTTGATCAACTGGACTGATCCTTCTCACACCAGAGATCACCGGAGAGAGAGCTGTGGAAATGTCAGTCTCCTGAGCCCTGATCAAGGAGAGAACCAACCTCTCTTGCAACCAGCTGATCCCCAATAAAGCAGGATGGGGGAAGGGGGACAGGAGGCACTACATAGGTAACTAAGCAGCTGATCTAACTTCTTGGCCATTCTTTGAGGGAGTCATTTGTGAAGTTTGGATCATTTTTCTATTTTTAAGTACCTTTTTTAGCTACTTAAAAGCTAAATATAGTATACTAGTAGCACATTACTCTTTCAAGGCTGAATAGCAATAACAAGTTGCTTTTTTAAAAAAAGGTTAACAAAATACCAACTTTGAAAAAGAATGTTGCAAGCTCTGCTTTTAGCCCTGTCAGTAACTTCTTTTTAAAATGTTATAAAAAACATAATAGTGGGTATGACACAAGCCAATAGATGTGGTATAATGCAGGGATAACTCTCAGATTTGTGTACCTGTCCTATCTACAATGCAAGCTTTGGTGGGAAATACACAGGCAAGCTTTCCTTGTTGAACTGGACAAACACAGGAGTGAAGCCTATTAGCATGAAAATGATTGAGGGAAGGAAAGGAAATTCACAAGGGAAGGAAATTCACAAGCTTGCATTTCCTATGCATTTCCTGTACAAACTAGTTTCAAGAGAAGCTCTTTCAGTGTACCACACAAGTGTAGCATACATAACTATGGTCTACTGTGGCTTGGGAGAAATGACTGAGGTCATATGATATCCAGAGACAACTTGCGGTTTTCTCTCACATCATCACAGGAGTACAACCGCCCTGTGGTTCCAAATAATGCATAGGAAACAGGGCTTGCTAGGAGAGAAGAGGGGAGGGAGGGAGGGAGGGAGGGAGGGAGGGAGGGAGCGAGCACTGGATAAAAGCTGACTATTTTTGACTGGTCCACTGACTGAAATGATTTGGGAAGAAGATCAACCAACATGACTGTCAGGACCCTGGAACTCCAGGACACAAGCTCTGAGTCTGAGCCAGAGTCCCTGGAGCCTGCTGCACCAGCACAGCCCACTCCCGAGGCTGCCCCAGGCACAGAGCCCTTGGCCCCAGTAGTCCCAGCAGCAGAGCCAGGGGCTGCCCCAGACCCAGCCCAGCCAGAGGAGTCGGATAGTGAGTTTCAAGAGGAGGTGCCTACTTACCAGCAGCATCGGGAGCAAAAGAGTGCTCTCAGGAGGTCAGAACGTTTAAATAGAAAACGCCAGGCAATCAGGGCCCAGCTGCGATAACACCTGGAGGAGTGATCTGCCTATAAAAGCAATCACTCAGCCTTGGGTCTTTTGTCGGCTCACAACTGACCATTCTGGGCGAAGTGCTTGTTGTGGATCTCAGCTTGAGCTCCTGAAATGCTGCCCGACCTGCTGGAACGTCGCCACCTCTTGATCCCGGACCAGCTCTGGTAACTTTGTTTGTTCAAACAGACTTTGACTGTGCGCTCGCTTGGCTGTGACGTAACAGCCAGGGAATCTCCCTGCTGCCGGTATTTACTGCTATTTGCTGAAGGAAAGCCCTTTAATTTAATTTATTAAGCCTTATCTGCAAGAGACCTGCAGCCAGCTCCCTTGGCTGCTTGCCAGGCCTGGGCATTGACAATGACTTTCATGATGTTGGTAACTGTTTGTCTGATACCAAAATCCATGAGAACTTCAAACTTAATCTGTAAATCTCTCAGTGGATGGATAGTGGATAGTACCTCCATTCGTTCCTTAAAATGTTTTTAGTATATAGCAAATTATAATGTTATAAATTATAGATATGTAATTAACTCTAATGGAGTTGGTTGTATATTAACAATTCCCTCAAACTTTTTCATTATACAAATGTTAGAAACGGAGGGAAAAGGGCAAGATACAAGATGACAGCTCAGTCATAAGGACATCTATGCAATAAGTTGAACAAATTTAGGTTATCCTACAAACTAAAGAAGGCCCAAAGCTACATCATCTCAAATCTCATTCATCTTTTAATATGGTACTTGCTGCCCAGTGGGCATGTGGCCTGTTTTGACTCCCCTTTTCCCTGTTTGGTTTATATGCCACTGATAGAGGCATAATTTTAAATCCAGTTTGAAATCAGATGCATTTTATTGGTGCTTTTTTTTTTCATTTATAATTATAAGAAGATTTTTATACCTTGTAACTAACTGGTCCAGACCAATGCTTATAAGCATACAGCATCCAATCTTAGTAATTAATTACCAGTTAAGGTTAAAGCACAATACAATTTCGCTAATTACTCACAGCTTGGGGCCCATTTTTCTATACAGCCTACAACTGCATGTTTTAATCCCCATAATAACAATAATGGCATACATCATTAACCCTATTTTATTCTTTCTTAATTTTTTTATAATACCAATAACAAAGATCATTAACCTCTGTTCTGTTTAACATCTAATCAGCCATTTTAGTTAAATAAATATCATAGAAAGCATTAAATATCACTTCGCTAAGCTAGCTTTGCTCTCAGGAGGGGAATTCTTCCTAATGCATTATATTAACATCCGTTTACTTCACAAGTGTCAAACCGTGAGTGGTAATGAGGAAATAGATACAGTGTAATATATGGCTTTAATCAAATTAGCTCCTTTTTGTGCAATTTTTAATCCTAAACTATTTTATTCCACTTCAATAATCAGCCAAACCGTAACAAATTTGCGTTAAAATGAAGTTTAGGTTATTAATTGGAATTTTTTTAAAAAAAGCTTTTCATTTTAGCTATTGCTCAGATACTGAGGGACGCATCTATCCCGGAGGATTCATTCCTGCACACAGAGCATATGAGGTACATTTTCCGCTGAGAATACCTGTGCTCAGACAAGAAAGCCAGCTTTGTAAAGTTCACATCCTGTATCCACCTCACCAAATTCAGGTGGATGTATACAAGTTAATACCTGGATGGGAGACTGTCAGCAAATACCAGTCGCTGTAGGTTATATTTCAGAGGAGGGAATGGCAACACCACCTCTGAGTATTCCTTGCCTTAAAAAAGCTCTATGAAATTCATGGGGTCACCACAAGTTGACAGGTGACTTGAGCACATTCAAACACATAGATGAAATGGGGAGCTTGGAGCCTGTGGACATTAATGCTCTATGGTATCTGTTTTCTTTCTTTTTTTCCCTTTTTTTTCCAACCAGCACGGTGAAGTGGTCTGAGTGCTGGACTATAACCCTGAAGACAAGGGTTCGATTCCCTGCTCAGCCATGGAAACCCACTGGGTGACCATGGGTGCATCACATGCTCTCAGCCCCAGAAACCCCCATGATAGGTTCACCTTACGGTTGCCAGAAGTTGGAAACAACTTGAAGGCATACAACACCAGTAACAATAATGTATTCCAAACCCAGGATTTTAATACAATATCTCAGAAAAGGTTCACAGTGAATAGATTTGTATCAGTCTCTTACAGAATACAGTTTTCTTGTTCAAACACGTATGCTGCTTCCAGTTTTAAGATCATTGTATTAGTAGTACTTGCTACCTCTTAATAAATCCAATACTGTCCACTTCAAAGGTCACCAGAGGTCACATGGGTGAAAGAACTTTGGTATTAGACAGTTACTAACATCATGGAAGTCATATTGGTTGATCTTCTCCCAAATCATTCCAGTCAGTGGAACAGTCAAAAATAGTTCGCTTTTACACAATGCTCTCTACAAAGAGCAATTTTTCCTTGGTGGCTCTTTTATTAGGGCAGACTGGAGGACAATTTTATTTACTGCTCCTTCAAAGCAAATTTTTCCTAAGAAAATGTCTGCCAGTTACTTTAAGACAGGAGAGTTTTGAGCCTGCAGTGTCCAACTGCTGGGAACTGAGGGGGGCACACTGGTTCCCGAAGGTCTTTGAAGTCTGTAGTGCCTGCCATTGTACTTCCTCTCTGGCTAACCATTCCCCTTTCTAAAGTAGTTTGAAAATGTTTTCCAAATGGTTTTATTAAAAATCTTCCCACAGCCCCTAGAGAAACGTTGGCTTCTTCTTGGGCCCTCAGGCTGTTCTTGCCCCCCCCCCGGCTGTTTTATTCGTTGTTTTACTTCCTGTCCCCAAAAGGGAGTTAAGCAACCCAGGAGTCAAAAATGTGGCAAAGTTGTCCTCAAACACACACTTTTTTTTAAATGGGTGGGTTTGGCTACCCTAAAAAACAGAATTCAGGGCTCAATGCAGACCACAGGCCACACTTTGTCCTCTCCAGTTTGAAGCTCTGCTTCTAGCAGTTCAGTGTCTTATAGAAAGGAATTAGCCAAGCACCTATTTTCATTTGGCCACCTGAATATTCAGAGTGTAGAGTTTACCTTCCAGCCCACAATGCTAGTTGTCTCACACTTCGGGTCTCTACTGAGCACGTGCAGAAATGTCATCCAAATTCTTGCCACAATATATACATGTCAGTTACACTTTTCCAGTGTATCTACATATCATGGGGAAAACACTACATAGCATTATCACCAGCCCAAGAAAATTCTATTTCTTTGAAAGCAACAGTAACCAATAGCATAAGGAGACCATACAGTTCTTAAGCAGATTTCCAAATAGTTCGTCACATAGTTTAACTGAAATTATCACCAGATGATCTAGATACAGCGTAAGCATTCCATGGAAAGAAGAGCTCCATCCACTGAAAAACACAGAAAAAATGCTCTCTGGGTCCCCCAAGTGGCCAATTCAATTATCACACCTAACAAAGATACAAAAGACGTTACAAAACAGCCCTTCCTGCTGTGGCATGAGGTATTAATCCATGTGACCTCTGTCATTCTCCCTGTGAATTACAGCCACAGCCATTGCAGGGGGGAAAAACTAACTATTCCAGCTATTTTGTTACTGTAAAGACAACTTTCCAAAGTAACTTGTTGGAAAAATTACTTCCTAGCTGTTTTCCCACCTTATTAGTGGATGTAGGATTCTGAATAGGTTTTTGCACATGGGTAGCTCCAGTAGGGAGATTAAGATTTTGATCCATTGTGTGGTGAAAACATTTTCCCCAAGGAAACAATAGTTTGAAATGGCTTCATATGAAATTTAAAAAAAAACCCAGATAATTGTACAAAGCATTAATGTTAGTAATACATGAGATGGAAAGCTTCCAGTCAGTATTAAACAGAAACAGAAGGATTTAAAGGCAGAAGATAGCAAGCCCACATCTTTTTAATACTGTTTCAGAATGGAGAGACTAAGGCCCTTACCGCACGTGGGAAAGGAACCGCGAAAAAACGTTACTTCAGCATCGGGGCGAGTCCGTTGGGACGAGAAGCAGTGTGAACTTGTTGCTCCGCACTGCTCCGGTGTCCAAAATGGCAGCTTCTGGTTGGTGGAGGCTCTCCACCAACTGGAGAAGTTGGAGAAGTTCACCAGCCTAAAGCCCACCCCAGCAGATCTGTGGGCACATACTTGTGCGCACCTGCAAATCTGCACCGGAGCGTGGGGACAGAGCGACACGGAGTTGCGCGCTCCGTGGTTTTTAAAAACCTCTAAAAAGAGGTTTTTAAAAAGCAGCTGCGGAACCAGTTCCAGTCACTCTGAAGCGGACTGAGGTGCAAAACTACAAAAAGTAGCCTGCCCCAGTCCACTTCACGGTGCAGAAGACCTCCGTCGGAGTTTGCTCTGCACTGTTTTAATAGCCCAGTAAGGAAAAGGCCTAGGTTTAACAAATAAATATGTCTAAATGTCTGTTGAAATAAAAAATAAAATCAGGTGGCTATGAGGCTAGGTGTTGTTCTGGTTTGCAGAAATGTTAAAGCACTGGAATATAAACTTTAGAGTAAGATTTGTAAATTGTTGAGAACAGTATCAGCCTGCTTATTCCGTATTTGCACACAAGGAAATGAAATGCTTCTTGGATTTTATTGGCTAATTATATGTCAAATCATAGATATGCAATTAAGTACTTCTCACTGCCCTGTGACTTAAAATGTTTGTCTTCTTTTATTTCTCTAATTTCTTATTTATTTATTTTTTACAATAGTTCTATTAATTTGTTCAAATATATAAAATGCAACATTAACCATGAAAAGAAAGAAAGAGAAGATGAGGGGGGAAAGAGGTACAAAAAGAAGAAAGGAGAAATACTCAAAAGAAAAAGATAAAAGAGACATCCAACCTCCTCAACAGTAGTTAATATTATGCTTCTCTAATACAATATAGGGTCAGTCTCCTTTGTGTAAGATATTATAATTGATCAACAAACTCAAAATTCAAATAATATTGCATAGAAGGATTATATAGAAAGACCATTGACATTTTCATGTAGTCATTAAAAATTATTAGTAAGATTTAATAATAAAATCCAACTATTTATCAATCCTGCCCAGTCTAAGTTGAACAAAGGTCATATCGCTTCACCTCTTAGCTATACCTGCTTCTGTACATAGCATCTATTGTCTCCCCCTCTCTTTTTTACCCCTCTGTGTGCCCCCTGTAATAATCATATCCCTTCAAAGTATGAACATTATCATTACTAATCTGTTAGCAATAGATGTCTTTTTAATCTTTCAACCATTTATAAATCCATCCATTTTATTTTTTTCCCCCTCAATACTGAGATATCATCAGTCAATGGACCCCCAGTGATATTTTAAACCAGAAAATCCAAATGTTATTTTTTCAGCCCCCCCACCCCACTTAAGTCTCACCTTGATTTTTTGCCCAAGTCCCATGATAGCACATCTTAAATACCCCTTAAGAGTCCTCAAAAAGCCTGAGGGGGAAAACGTCTTTCTGTATAGAACATTTCTATACATTTTACCCTTTACCTTGTCTTCTTTTCCCCTATCAAAACCTCCAGGTCTCACTAAACCGCCAAATTTTTCTCCCACAGACTGTCCCATATATCTTTCTCCCTTCTGAATTTATTGTTCTCCTCCTCCTCTGTGACTTCAGTGACCACTGCCTGCACTGACATCCTTCCAGACTATCTTTACTAACAACAATATCTTGATAAAATATAGGCCTCTGTCTCTTAACATCATCATTTTTTTCCACCTGTATGATTTTTAACACTTTTCCTGATGAAGAAGCCAGTGGAGCTTCAAAAGCTTGCATGATGTATTTTGTGCATTTTTTGGTTGGCCCAATAAAGGTATTGCTGCTGTGTGGGTTTTGGATTTTGTTGTATACTGCAATGTATTGGCTCATCAGAATAGACAATGACACTTGGCAAGGTAGAAGTAGGAAATGAGGAAGACTCCGTTACAGGTAGATAGACTCAATCAAGAAAGCTGTGGCTCTGAGTTTAAAAGACCTCAGCGTAGTTGTGGATAACAGAGAGACTTGAAAATCTCTCATTCATAGGGTTGCCATAGGTCAAAGTTGACTTCATGGCAGTTAATAAAAAGAACAATATTGGCTTTTTTAAGACAGTATTTACTATATAAATAGTAACAAGGAAAAAAGTAATGGGGGAGGGGATCAAACAATTAATATGCTTAATTTGCATAGTGTATAGATTTTGATAACATGCAAATTCAGTCTCCCGCATAAAGGAAAACTCTAGCCAAAGAGATGACAGAGCTCTCAATAATAGATATGAATTGTCCTTCATTTGTATTTAAAAATTGCCTTATCCTTAAATTGGCAGTTCAAGACCAAAAAAAATAAATAAATGTGGTATTAATTACAAGAATGCAACTAGTAGATTTCTAAAAGTAAATGAAGGGAAGCCTGAACACCATCCAGTCCTCAAGAGGTGAAGAGAGATAATTTAACCTCTCTGCTGTACGCCCTCCAAAAATCCCCATTAATTTGGCTCTGACCCTTGGACACAGCATTCCTCTCTATTTTATGGAGAGAAGCTCTGATAACTTGGAACCACTGACCAAATTCTCTGGCCAAATCACTGGCCAAATTCAAAGCTGCCCTTTCCTCAGTCTTCTTGGCTAGTTGGTTCATTCATCCTGAACTTGTATTCTTGACTTGCTGTCACACATTATTAATGGAGTGCAATAGAGTCTATTTATTCAGCTGCTTCTTTTTCCTAATAATAAAATAGTGTATATCATGAATTCAAAAGTATATTAAGTCATTTCTTCTGCTTAAATTATTATTCCTTTATTCTATAATAATAATGCTTGCTTATAAGGAAGATCTGATAAATTCTGTGGGACTCATTTCCAAGAATCCCATTTCCAAGACATAGACATACTCATTAGAATATAATTCTTTTTCCAAATCCTCAAAGCACTTCAGTGCAATATCTCAGAAACCATAACAACTGTCTTAAAAACATAATCCAACACCTTTTTTTCTGCGTTTCAAAGTGCAGACTGAGCCACAGTAACAAAGGCAATCCATATTTACAAGTGGGATTTGAACTGGGGCCCTGTGCTTCAGATCGAATGCTTTTAACTACTGTACTACATTAGCACATATATAATGATGTTATCATTATCATTTTATCCCATATCTCATTTTCTGTCATCATCATCAGTGTCTCTGTTAAATTTTTTAAAAATTTAAAGTTTTGCTTCTGGTATATCTCAGCAAAAGAAAGTGCAGTAGAGAGCCTTTTCTTTGGGTAGCTCTGATCCAAAGGTCTTTCAAGCACCTTTTGGTGTGAAATAATAATGATGATGGTTAAAAAAAAAATGTTATTGCAAAAATAGTGGGAAGTGAGTTGGGATTTTAATTGACTTTCATGTTGTTTCCCCACCAAGTTCAACCTGAGGTGAAACATTGCATTTATGTCAAATTTTGCTGCAAGCAAAACAATAGAAGGGCTCTAAAATTAATGTAGGTGTCCAGTCAAAGGCCATACGTAGCCATTAGAGGGAGTGCTGGGTTGAGATAATAACACATTGTAAGCATGAAAAATTCAACAGTAATTGCTATCTTCTTGTCTCTCTCCTTTTCTTCCCTCCTCCTCCCCTCCCCCAAAAAGTCTGTATAGAATCTGCTGCTCATGCCCAAAATAGTCTGTCGGCTCTTCTGCTCCACAGTAATGCAGTGGATCTCAATCATTATGACTAATGGAACTGCTGTGAAGTCTCTCTTTTATTTTTTGGAAAAATGCAATAGCACAGTCGATCTTTCGCCACACATTAGGGACCCATGTAACAAGCATTTCTGGTTGCCTGAGGACTAACTTTGATTCACCACCTCCCCACCTTCTGCCACCCAACTCAGTAAACTACAGTAGGATGAGTGGAATGCTAAAATTCAGTGCTGTTGCAAATACAATGCTCTCTCTTTCCCTCTTTCACTGAAGACTTTACAGTTTAAAATTACACCACTTGTTTTGCTAACATGTATAAGCTTGCACCAAATACAAAACCATTCCAGGATCCATTTAGCTTCTTCTTCTTCTTCTTTTTAATGCACATATAGAGGCACAAGTAAAAGTCTTAAGATTTTTAAAAAACCTGCAATAAATTATCCAATTCTCTAGGCACTGTGGTTTTACTTTACAACAAGCTACTGTGCATGCTGTTTCTCACATTTCCAATACAAATTTGCAAGCCACATATCATGGCTTAAGATTCAAACCTCTGGACACAATTATGGTTGACCAGTAGTCTTTTCATCTGGCAAATGACTCAGCTGACTTCCAAATCAGATCTTACAGCCTCCAGAGGACAACTTGTTTGCTAATCATGAGGTTTCAGCTCTTGGCTATTTTGCTCACTATTTTGCTATTTCAAAAAGAAGCACCTCAGGTGTAAAAAGTACTCTGTATGATGAAATCTCTCTGATCAGTGAGCAATAGAGATAGACAGAATGTTACTCTTCCACTGCTGATACAGGCATATGAGAATATTAATTTCAAGTCAATGAATTTGCACATCATCAGCATGTAGGGGATAAAAGCCAAAGAGAAATTTGTTGCCATAACTGTATTGTTATTATTACCAAGGCATGCAGTCTTACAACACATTTTCAATATCTTTAAGATTAACTATTACTTTCTCCCTATAAATAAAATATAATCATCCTGAAAACCAGTGAAGGGGAAACCACCAGATCCATTAACCTGATGAAGAATTCCTTCAGGCCAATAATACAGTACAGTGGATCCTTCATTTTATTGAGCTATATCTTTTCTTTTCTTTTTTTTTTTTTTTTTTTGATGGCAAACTAGCAGAGAGAGAGATTGAGATCACATCTAAAATCAAACACTGAGGCTTTTTGTTCTAGGAAGTAGTAAAGCAGGTACTGAACATGCTTTTGTGGCCAGGATTAACCTTAAAAAAAAAGCCTCTCAATTTGCAAATTCAGAATACAATCTTTAAAGATAGATTTTTCTTTAATAAAGAATATATTATCATATTCCTTGTTTTTCTCAAAATCTTCATGATTAATGAAGATTAATCTCCAACCTCACAATGCTGAAGACATATTCATATCTCCTCTGACCTTCTTCCAGGAAGATGTGCCATTTGAATCTTCAAGGATAGAAGCAAATAATACAGGTCAAAGTTGCAATGCCTTGATAAAACTGCATGGTGTGTGTGTTTGTGTATGTGCACATGCAATGTGTGTGTTCATTTCCCCTCCAATTTTACAACACCCCAGGGTGGGTATTTCTCTTGTTTCCTTGCGATGGAATCTGCTCATAAAACATTAAATTAACAATAAGGTAATCTTACAGAAGGATAATGTTTTATAGGCAACTGATTATCTCCAGACAGAAAGCATGAACAGTCAAATGGTTCTGCTTGAACCTGATCCAAAGGAATTTCGCATTCCTGCCCTATGTAGAACTCTAATCAAGCCATAAAGCCAGCCAGAAAACTAGAATAATCATTTTGGCAGCTCCTGCTGCTGCTTCTTCCTCTTCTTCTTCATTTCTTTTTCTTCTTCTTCTTCATCTGTACAGTTATTACTATTGTTAAGTTCTCTCTTATTTCCACCAGATTGTTGTCTTTGTTTCTACTTTCATTAACTAATGCTCAGCCAATGCACATCATTGATGTTGAGTAATAAAATTAATGTCATCCTGGACATTAGCACTGACTTTTTTTTCCCCTCTGCCTCTCTCCTTGTGCAGCAGCTGTATATAAAACATTAGAAGATGAGTTATATTTATTAGCAACAAAATCTCTGAAACCATGAGATGTGTGAGATGCTTGGGAAAAGGGACTATGTCATAAGCACATATTGTACGTACCCATCCCTCTGGAGTCCTGCCAGTGGAGGGCCAGTCCACCCAATGTCAGTGAGAACAGAAGTATTATTTTCTGTGCAGAAAATGCTGTTTCCTGTGCAAAAGCTGCTTCAGTTGGGGAATTATTCTGCCCAAAATTCAAATGTGATCTTTCTTCAGCAGAAAACAGGATTTTCTGATTTAGAAATTGCTGATTCCTTCACAGAAAATGCAATTTCTGTTCCAAAAAAACCCATGTGCCAATTTTGCACACTCTAAGACCCAAACTGAGAAGATTCTTGTCTGTCCAAGATTTCCCAGTACTTGAGAAATATGTTTCTAAATCTTTTTTTCAAACCTTTTCAAATATTCTTTCCACCCATATTCCCAACACTCCTATTGCAAATCAGACCTACTGCCACCTTGTATCGTTGTCCTGTTTCGTGATTCCCCTCAGAGAAGGACTGGGAAAAGGGCAACACTAGGAGCTGCACACAACCTCCCCAAGCTGTTTTTGCCAAGTGTAACCATTCTGACTTCCTACAGTGCCTTTTTCTGGCAAAAAGACAATGGGTGAATTGCATCTCTTAAGAGTTTTCAGGAATAGCAATTTGATGTTTTGATCAGGTTGCCGTACCCTGCTCTCCACACTAACATTTTTTAAAACAGCCATTTTTTTGAAAACCAGAAGTGGACTTCTAGAGACTTCCTTTTTTGTTGTTTTAGTTTCTTTTTGGGGTCTTACAAACTGCCAAAAATGCTCACCAAGGCACCAAGACAGAGGGCGTGGAGGTCAGAAAATTGGCCATCTGACCCACTGCAGTTACTCACTAGAGCATGATGGATTCTTGAAAGGGATAGATGACAGCTCTTATCAGGGCCCCCATCCATACATGTATTCAGTATGTGGAGAAGGAAGAGAACCCATGCTGTTGGACTAGGATTAAGACTCCTGTATTTAAAGCATTCAACAGTTTAAATATTGCTTTAACTTTTTGTATATCTTTTTTGTACGTGTGTGAGTCCAACATGTGGTTTTGCCTACTTGAGTCCTACAATAATAATGAGAACAACAAAAACAACAACAACAGCTATTCTTACTCAAGGCTTGCAAAAGTTAAAACATACAGCTAAAAAAATTACACCATGCAATAGTTAAAAATGTGATTAAATTATCAATAAAATTAAAAGCGGATTAAAACAATTATTAAAAAGAACAACAGATACAAATCACACAACACATGATGAAAAGCCTTTTCTCCCCAAGCAATCAGTTCTCCATGGCCTCCTGAAACAGGAAGATCTTCACTTGCCTACAACAGAATAGTAAGGAAGGCACCAGGGTAACTCTTCTAAGCCTGCGGGTTAGCTACCGAGAAAGCTCTCCCCTATTTCCACCAGATGTATCTGTGTGGGTAGTAGGACAAGGAAAAGGGCCTCCCCGTAAGATGTCAAGACATAGGTCCCATATGGGAAAATTTGGACTACACACACACACACACACACACAACTAAACATGTGTACCTTTCTAAAATGTACACACACATTTAGTTAATGGGAAAAAGCATTAGAATGTATGGACCCTGCAAATGTATGTACAGAAATGCACACAGATTTCTGTGTAGGAAGAAACCACAAAGTCTTGCAAAAGAAGCAAGAATCAGAAGAATATACATGACGATGGAGACATTCATATCCTGAGTCACATCTTGAGAGACAGTCATATCCTTAGTCAAAAGGGAACATGGTTACATATTACTTTATCTTAGTTAACTTTTGATGTAGTCTTTTCACCTTTTCAATATTTTACTGTTCTGACTCACTTATTCTTTACGAAAACACTAGAGTTTTTCTCAACTTAACTTTACCCAAACACTAAAGTTTTTCTCAACTTAAACATCTTCCCAGTTTTTGTTCACTTTTATTTGTTCCATCTGGTTGAGTGTAGATGTGAAAATTTCATTTTTATTTACTTTTCTCCTTGCCCTCCTCTGTTTTATTCAAGCTCTATAGCAGAATTATTTTCTTCAGATCTAACAGGTCTTCTCTGCTCCACAGTGTATTTTAGGGACTATCATGCTGTTAAATAAAATGTGAACCATCTAAGTGTAAGAGGCTATTTATTTCCCCAGAAGAGGTCAACTTGAACAAAACCAACACCGAGCTAGTAGCAAAAACCTGCAGAGCTGACAGCTTTGAGAAAGTTAAGTTACTTGCTCCAAAATCACATAATATTCAGCTGGATCGTGAGAATTAGAAGCAACAAGCAATTGTTTTAGTTTGAAGACAGTATTTTTGATGAGATGATATGACTTCCTGCTCTCTGCAGTACTGCCAACAAAGGGGTCAAATGATTTGGAGAGAATAAGAAATCTAGAAAGAGGGGAATACATGCTGCTCATTACATTTCATATTTGAGACAAACATCATGTAAATTTAAAATACGTAAAGGAACAGTAAACACAGACAAGTTCTGCAGACATTTACAATATTGCTTGATCACCAACAGCCTTTAAAAAATGAATACCTGAATGACCTTTCTTCTTTTATTTTTGTTGTTGCATACCTTCAGGCAAACTTGTCAAGGTGTTCTCTTGGTAAGATTCATTCAGGAGAAGTTTGCCATTGCCTTCTTCTAAGGCTAACAGAGTGTGATTTCCCCCAGGTCACCTAGCGGCTCTCCACGGCTGAGCAAGGACTCAAATCATTATCTCCCAGGGTGCTAATCCAACACTCAGATCATTATAACACACTGGCTCTGTGTTCTTTTATTGTCATTGTTGTTGTTAACTGCCCTCAAGTCAGCACCATTTTATGGCAGCCCTATGAATGAGATACTTCCAAGTCACCCTATCATGAACAGTCCTGCTCAGGTCTTGGAGAATCAGGACGGAGTCTGACCACCTGTAATGTGGTCTTTCTATTTTCCTACTATCTTCTACCTTACCAAGCATTATTATCTTTTCTAGGGAGTTATGTCTTCTTATGGTACATCCAAAGTACAGCAGTCTCAGGGCCCTTTTTACAGCACCCTCCCATCCTACCAAGGGGACTGGAGAAGGATGGGACCGCAATGATGCTTCTGCATGATGTCATCGTGGTCCCATCTTCTTCCTGACCCCATGATGCACCACCATTACGCACTCAGCTGTTTTGCAGAAGCCCCAGAAATGTGATGGCTGTACTTCCTGCCCCAGTGCAGCTGGGAAAAGCACCCAGCTGAGCTGTGGAAGGAAGCAGCATGGCTGCAGTAAACTAGCCAGTGCAGACAGGAGTGCTCCCATCATGCTTCCTTCCAGGTAAAGCCACTGTTGGGATCTCCACTGGACAACTTTGCAAAAAGGGAAGGAAAGGGCCTGAGTTTGGTCACCTTAGTTTCTAGGGAGTTTTCAGGCTTGATTTGCTCTAGGACCCATTCATTTACCTTATTAGCAGTCCATGGTGTGTGCAGAGGTCTTCTCCAGCCCTAAAATTCAAATTAGTTGATTCTCTTCCTATCAGCTTCCTGCCTGTCCAGCTTTCACAATCATACATAGAAACTGGAAATAAAATTGCATAGACAGTCCTAACTTCACATAGCTGACCTTCTGAGTCTTAGTCTTCTTCTCTTGACTGCAGCCTCCATTCTGATTTATGACTGAGCCAAGGTATGGAAAGCCTTGAACTATTTCAATGTCTTTGTGGTCTACTCTATGTTAATCTCTGTATTCAGACCATATAGTGGAATTAGAATTAAAATAGCGCCTTTCCAACAACCTTCTAAACTAAGGCTGGGATTAAGATGGTCCTGCAGATGTCCTTTGACTGCAGTTCCCAGTAGCCTTAGCCAGAATAGCCAATGGTGATGAATGCTGGGAGTCACTTGTCTGACAACATCTGGAGGCTTGCATTGTTCCCACCCCTATGTTAAACCCATGGTTTGTAACAAAAGTATCTTAAAAATGAGAATCTCGTAAACAAAGTGACAGCGTGATTTATAACAAAGCCGCATCTCTTCCTAATTTCCATGGCTTCAAGTCTGAAGAATAGAGCAGAAGGAATCAAACATTCATATCCACAATAGACAATTCTCTTTGACCACCACCCACATAGCAAATGCAAATGTGATAGGATGTGGATTGAGAATCTATAATGTTCCTTTGTTTTAGATGAGTCCAGGTCTCCTCTCACTGTTGGCATCATGATCATTTGCTGGCTGAGAGTAAAAGAAAAAAAAGTCAAGAAGCTTGCTTCCACAGTCCTCACACTTGAAGAATCATCTTGCAACCATGTCCCCAAATCCATAAGATTATGGCTGTGCTGCGTGGATACTATGGCAATCACTGAATCTAACTATGAAAAGTATTGTTTTCAAATGCATTAGAAAATAACACAGATAAAAATACAAATCTGACCCACATCCAGAGGTAATTGCAGACATCTTAATGTTGTATCCTGTTACATCCTAGTAGTACCCCTAGATAACTAGTGGAAATGACTGCCACATGAATGTATTCTTCTAGATTCATCTTGAAGTCCAGATGGTAACCTCATATTGGCATAACCATGAGCACTGTACACTGTAGTGCAGAGATGGTCTTTGATTCTTAAAGGCTATGCCAGTGGAATACAAGTTCTAGCAAATTCTCCCAAGTCAGATAAGCTTCAAATACAGTTCTCATTCTAGACTGTGTGTCTGCTACCCAAGAACCAGCCTAGATTAGAAAAGACAGAAGGTTCACCATCAGGTGATGAACTGACCACTGCATTATAAGCATGGCAAAAGTGTGTTTTCCATGGATGGACCAATTGCAGCACTGGAATACTGGATCTCCAGTATTCCAGGGCTCACCTACCACCCTGGACAGATAGACCTGGTACAAAGTGTAATCCACTGACCACTGTTTGTTCACAGCAATTATTCATATCAATGAGATATATGTAAGCATCCCTTGAAAAGCCTACCAAACAGCTAGCCATTTAATGGTGTCAAAGCTTAGGGAATTGCACCTGATATCTTTTAACCAGTTAATGATTTTTATTCTTATTTTCTTTCTCAAATTACCATTCTGCAATCTAATATAAAATTAATTTATAGCAAAACAAAGATAACCTAGAAAATTAAACTGTCAAAATCATTTACAGTAATAGCATAATAAGGAAACACAAAACACTGTATCTAGAATTAGATACAGAGAAAAGGATTTATTATATCATATATGTGGGAATATATTTATTATCTATGTTGGAATAGACTTTAATGGATTCTCATTAAGCACAGTGACTTTGAAAACTTTCAGAGTGAAGACAGACTTTGAACAACTTTGGGATAATGCTCTACAAGAAGAGGATGTGAATGTGCAGAGAAGAACTGAGCTCTGGGGAGAGGAGAGCCCAGCTAAATACAAAATACCTGGACCAGAGGGAAAACTTCCTGAAGCTTCCTGGGTGGAAACAGCCAATCAATTAAAACTAGCAAGTTTGAACTGATTGACTGGGAGCTTTCCCCAGCTGTGTAAAGGCTGCTGGGTATGAGGAAGTACCTAGCAGGGCTGAGCAATGCCACAGGAAGTTGCATCGCATGGCATGGCCAACTGAACAGAACTGGGGGACACCGTAGGGGCAGTAGCAGCACCAGAGCCAGCCTGAGCCACTAATGTGCCCCCCGGTAAGTCAGGCAGCTGATTTATGCCACCACACTTCCCCGCTCTCCCCAATGAGAAAAACTATCACATGCTTCTCCAGATGCCCAATAAATTGCATATACTCACTGTAAGTTCATAGATAGAAGGATTGGAAGCTTTCTTTTAAATAATCAAACTTCACAGGCATCACTACATAAATATATCATTGTTTTGATATTTCTAGAGAGGATTGAAGACTTTTACCTAGGTTCTAGAAGAATGACTTTTAACCCAGATTCTAGAAGAAGTGTGCAACGGAATCTCCTCCATATCCCAGGTTTTAATGTTCAACCTGAACATTCTTTCCCAAGTGCCACGTACTCCATCACAGTACTAAGGAAGCTACTCCCTCCAGGAAGACTGTTCAGCTAAGTAACATAATGTTTTATAAACTTGGGACTGGCTTTCCATAATCACCTATGAATAACTTACAAGGAAGGTCACATTTTTCTATCCAACTCCACAATCACGTATGGCCCAAGGAGTAAAAACTAGAGACGCACATGAGAAATAGGTATAGGATTCCCATAGGTGTCACAATTATGTCAGGGGGCTCCAGGAAACATTGGACTTTGATTCACATATTGCAAGCTTCCAAAATGTTATATTGCATGTGGTTTTAATTCAGACAGAAGAAAGAGAGCCATGAATGGTTGAACTGCTTGTCTGTGATGCTATGTGCACTACCATTCTCAGACAAATACTGGACAGGGTAAGGGAGAATAAAGGGATCAGCTGAGTCTTATGGCTGTAGGCAGACAGTAGGTAAATTATGCACTCAGTTTGTTGGATGATGTTCACAGATGAGACTTCCTCAACCTATATATTTTATCTGAAGGTTCATAAGTTAAGTCATGGCACCCTCAAAGGCCCCTCCCTAAACTGCAAGCCCCAGGATTCCATAGGATGTTGAAAGTGGAATAACAGCACTATAACAATCAAGTGCAGAAATGGCCTAACTTGCTTCTGCAAGGCTATAGAACAACTTCCCATGTACAGTTGGTCTCCTTTCTGCTTTCTTTCTGCCTGCAGGTATAGACCTTTCTATTTGGGCACTCCTTTGGTTATTAAATCATGAGGCAGAAAGGCATTTGAAAGCAGTATGCTTTTATCTTTTAACTTGTGCTTTAAATATGATTTTAACTGGGTTTTTTTTAACAAATTGCTTTTTAACAGAATTGTTTCATTGTGTGTAACTTCTGTAAACTAAGAATTTGGCTGTATTTTGTTTTAAATTGTTGTAAGCCGCTTTGGGTCCCATGCTGGGAGGAAGGTGGGGTATAAATAAATTAAATAAATAAACAAACATATTCCTGATTGCTATCATTTTCTCTTTTGTACCAACAGCCACCTACAACTCTCACTGTGATTGGTAGTGAACATGAATCTTTTCCCTCTAAAATACAGATTCATCACTATATTCATACCCAGTGGACAGGGATGTTTAACTGCTTTTTAGCCACAACCACTGATTAGGTTGCCAGGTAAAATAGGAGCCAGGGCTTTTGTTCCATTTATGTTTGTGCAATTTCAGCAAGTGTTGCTTATCTCACAAGAAACACATGCTGAAATTCCCTCTTCCACACAGTCATTAAAAGGACAGAAACCCTGCCCCTTATTTTACCTGGCAATCCTGACATTGTTGGAAAGGAAAATTAAAACTCTATGTACTTGCCATGATTTAGGACTGGAAGAGCTCAGTATAGCTGCTTACTCACAGCAGAGGAGACTCACAGAATCAATGGACATAGATAAATCAACTCACCTTTAGCAAGTAATTCAACATGTCTTCTTTAGTTAGGGCAAACAAATTTTGATTTAGTTTTTTTTTAACTTCACAAAACCCTTTTTTTAAAAATCCCAAATTTTATCTGTAGAGATCCTGACACATGTCAAAACATTTACAAGATCTTGAGGTGTAAAGTAGTTTTTCTGACACTTTTTTGTGTGTGAATATTTTTGTGAGTGAACATGGACTGTGAACATTTTAAAAAGAAATATTTTCTGTTGATTAGCTAACATTTCTTTAAAGGACATAAACTTGAGGAATAATTCATGGGCTGACTATTTTAATTTACAGGAAGTACAAAAAGCAACTGGTTATATCAATTGTTTCACGGATAAATAAATACAATAGTGAGAACGTTGTTGTGATGGCATTTGGCCAATATGAGGTTTTCCAGTTTTTTGTCTTAATTAGGATTGGGAAAGTTCATTTTGCTGAGCGTATCATTAATCATTTTAGCTGAGTTATATATATTTTTCAAAGTGGAAAACAAAAAACCTGCTGCCCAAATATGGCTACTTTCTTCAAATAAAGTGCAAAGAACATAGGTTGATTTTCAGGGCACTTGAAAATATATAATGTGGGTGTTGACTGTTTGTCTTGACATTATTAGCTCAGTGTAATTATAATGATTTACAGCAAGAAAGGACCTAGGAGTAAATTTTTTAAAAAGCCATATCAACTGAATAACCCACTGTTCAATTTAAATCCCTCCTCCCAACACACACACACACACACACACACACGATTTGAGCATTTGCTCTCTGTTCTACCTTAATGAAGATGGTAAAATTCTAAAAACATGGGAGGGAATGTCTTACTTTAATTTTAAATAAAATATGAGGTGCTGAGGTACCCCTCACCACCACCATTTTCTTTTTCAATGTATAAAAAGGCTGGGCCTCCATCATGTAGTAGTCTAGCAGCATCATTACCAGAGGGTGTTCTGCTGTGGGACAAAATACTGAATAATGCTCTGCAAAAGAAGCTCGGGTTTTAAAAACTTTCAAAAAAATTTTTTTTTTAATGGAAAAATGCATCTTGCATTTTTCAAATTAAGGCATATTCCTGCCCCATTCAAAAAAAATTTAACACTTCACACAAACACACGCACATACCAGAGAAGTTGCTGCTTTTGTTGTGTGCCATTAGATTACTTCCAACTTAAGGCAACCCTAAGGTAACCCTACCACATTGTCTTATTGGCAAGATTTGTTCAGAGAGAGTTTTGCTTTTGCCTTCCTTGGAGGCCAAGAGAGAGTGACTTGACCGAGGTTACTTCCTGGGCTTCCATGGCTGAGCAGGGATTCAAACCCTGGTCTCCAGAGTTCTAGTCCAAAGCTCAAACCACCACAGCCTGCTAGCTCTGACTAGAAAAACTTGAATCAAAATTCAGGTGGGGGATTTCTGCCCCATTTTCACCTTGAAGTAAGGATTGGAAAACATTGGTCTAAAAAGTGTGGTCCAGTTCTAACTGTTCACCTTATAAAGTTGAGAAGCTACAGATATTTAATCTTAATTAATTTATTTCATTTTAATGTAATAAAAAATAATTATTTGTAGATGGATATGCATATAGATATATGTATGTTCATGTTCCTATTTTTGAAGTGCTGTGGAAACATTAATATAAAATATATAACCCCCCCCCCTCAAAAAAAGGAAAGAAAAGGAAAGAAATAAAGTGGACCAAAAAAGTCAGTAATTTCTTTAGAGCAAATTTCAGTACTGGACAAGCAGATTTCTATTCAGAGATGCTCTATTTTATGGAGTGACCTCCCAATATGGGGACACATGAGGAATTATAAGAGGAAGGGGAAATTTCTCCTTCTCGATTCCACTGGCTAAAATGGTTTCATCAGCAGAAGGACTTACTTGTGTTATCACTCGATGGATGAAGTGACTCTGGAAGTCTTGCAATCAATTGTTCTAATAAAATGAACCTTGTTACTCAGCTTATTTTTGATTTTTTTTTAATGCAGACAGGCTTTTATTTCCTTGTCAAGCAGAACATTACCCATGCTAAATTATATGACATATCCTAGCCTAATTAATCTATATTATTTTTCTTTTCTTCCTAGCTTTCTGCATGCAAAAAGAATATAAGAAGCTGCCATGTATGGAATCAGACAATTGGTCCATCAAGCTGAGTACCAGATACAATGATGGGGGCTGGAGCAGACAAAATCTGCCATCTCCAAGCAGTCAGTTTCTCCAGTGCTATACTATTTTTCACTCCTATGCCTGTACTCTTTTTCCACCTACTTCTTGCACTGTTAGTAGCACACCCACAGGATCCTAACCTGCATCTGGGACTTTTTTGTAAGGATGGGATGTACTCTGAGACCGAGTCACAGCTCTTCCTTCCTCAGAATTATTTATTTATTTAAATCATATCCTGCCTTTCTCCTGGCACAGGAGTCAAGCTTGTTGACGGTAATGAAAACGTTAAAAACAATTACAGAAACAATTCTATTAAAAACACAAAGAGCAGTTTAAAACACATTTAAAACATAGGTTGTTTTTTTTTAAAAAAAAAAACAAAGATAAAAGATCCTTCTGCCAAAGGCTTTCCTAAATAAAGAGGTCTTTTCTGCCAGTGGAAAGATATCAGGGATGGGACCAACTGGACCCCAGCCTCAGGGCAGCCACCGAGAAGGTTCTCTTCCATGTCCTTGTCTAGACATGTGATGGTAGTGGGACAAAGAGAAAACCCTTCCCCGAAGATTTTAAAACTTGGGCTGGCTTATATAGGTGGAAACAATCTTTCAAATATCCTGGATCTATGCTATGTAGGACTTTAAAGGTCACAATGAAGATGTTGACTTCTGTCTGGAAACCGACCTATAGTCAGGGAAATTGTTGCAACATGGGAGTTATGTTCTCCCTCTAATCAGGCCTGCTCAGTATCCTGGCTGTTGCATTTTGGACCAGCTAAAGTTTCCAAACAGTTTCCAAAGCCAGACCTACACATTGCACATTACAGTAATCCAAACAGGATGTAATCAGGGCATGTGTCATCCACATGCCTTGTTGATAGTTTCCCTGTCCCTTAGATATAACACCACCTATTGCATGATCTACCTGGACTCATCAAATTTACATACTTTTAATGTGGTCACTATGGTACCTTGCATAGAGAGCAGCAGCACAATCATATTATGGTCCTTCCCCAGGTGTTTCTCATTCAATGCTCATTTAAGAATATCAGCAGCATTTTAGGAACAGTGACTTTGTTCAGCCAAACTGTTTCTGACAGCCAATGTACAGATTTTTATCTCTTTACATAAAACTCCATCAGTGGTTCTTGGTCTCAACCACACCTGGAATAGCATATGGTTTTCATCTCTAACTTTGTTGTTTCATATTTTTTTTTCAAGAGAAGCTAACATATTTCTTGAAAGCAAAAAGAGATGCATCTCATCCTGTTCATGCCCAAATATCTGCAAACACATTTAAAATATCTGAAATGTGGTCATATTAGAAAAGAAAATATCTGTACAGTGTCCAAAAAAGCTTTAAAACTTTTTTCTTTAAAAAAAAAATCCGATGAATGTACTCATTAAACATTTGGCTTAGTGATAAAGGCCATGTTAGAAAATCTGTCAATTGATGTTTCCCAAAAGCCTAAAAAGACTACACGGACCAAAAACTTTCAACACATCGAACAACAAACTTCAAAGCTGTGGCTGACCTTTGTTTTTCCTGCAATATCATTTTACAGTTGAACCAACTAATTTTACTGTGATGCTTGCATGAATAAAGTGGTTCCATGCAGAATAATAGGAGCTAAGAGGAGTTCTCAGAAAAGAGAATATGAGGCAGGGATGAAACACATCAAAGTTTTTTTAATAGCATTATGAACATTAGCAAATCTTTTCCATGGAGTTGCTTTTCAACATCTTTCATCCAACTTTTAACCAGAGGCGATGCTTATGATTTCTTGAGTTTAAAAGCTAGCTGGTGCTCAGTTAACGGAAAAAAAGAATGGATAAATGCCTGGTGAAATTGTGAGCAGCATCTGAATGACATTTCAGAGAGCCATAAAAGAAAATAGATCCCCCAAAAAGAGAAATGTGGATTTTACACTTTCAGAGAGCTGGAAGCTTTCTTGACCAAATCACTAGATCTATTGTAACATTTGTTATTTCATGCATAATTTGAAAACTCCATCTTACTAGTGTATCTAAGTATAAAAGCTAGAACGGAAGAAGTGCTGATAAAGCATTGACCAAGATAGTCACTTATACTTAAGCTATATATAATCTGGATCACACACACAGCAGACACACACATATGTCATGTGCAAGGACAGAGGATACAGAAGGCTAAGAAATAACATTCCAGACAAATGTTCATCAGGAGCCAGCATAGTGTAGTGGCTTGAGTATTGGGCTAGAGCTCCAGGAAACCAGTGTTTAAATCTGTCCTCAACCACTGGGTAACCTTGGGCTAGTCATACTCTCTTAGGGTCCTATCACACTGTACTCTTATTTAGCTATTATTCCACTTTAACCAGCATGGCAACATTCTGTGGAATTCTAGGGTTTGTAGTTTCATGAGGCCCAAGAGCTCATTGGCTGAGAATTTTAAATGCCCCTCCCTAAACTGCCAATCCCAGGATTCCAAAAGGTGGAACCATGGCAGTTAAAGTGGAATAATAGTGCTATAAGAGTATAGTGTGATAAAGCCCTTAATCTAAGAGGAAGGGAATGGCAAACTTCCTCTGAATAAATCTTGCCAAGAAAACCCTAGGATGACATTGGTATAAGTCAAGAGTTTGATTTGAAGGCACACAACAAGAACAAAGAATAGTCATTAGTGTTGGAATGGATATCTCTCCTGCTGTAGACCCACACACATGCTCAAAATCCGCTCAAGAGTAGACAGCAAAGGAAGAGGAAATCCTGTTGTGAGATCATGTGATTCTAAATGATCATAGCACTTCAAATTTCAAAGGAGGGTTTACCATGTTGAAAGAAATTGACAAATGTCTACATGATTACAATATTCAGTGATGGTTTAACCATTATGCAGAGTGAGGCAACTATCTTCTATGATAAATACAAGATGCAACAATGGTATCCCTTCCCAGCTATTCCTCCTGATTGATTTTCCAGCCCCGTATCTTGAAAAGCTCCTTATGCCACAAAGTGCTGGTTATAATTAATAAAGTTCTGTGCAGTTCGGGTCAGTTGCACAGGGACGGAGGGGGGGCAATGGAGGCTGTTCACCCCCAATGGCTATGGGGGGGGCATCCCAGCTCATAGCCATGCCCTCATATGTCACGGCCATGCCCCCATGCACCATGGCCAAACCTTCATGCACTGTGGCCCTGGCCCCACCCCCTCCCACCCCCCTCCACACACTCCAAGGTCTGCCAGTGGTTCCAGTCCAGGTTATCTGAGGGACCATAATTTTATATGAGATGTGTTTCAATCTCATCTGGTGGGGGGAAGGCGAGATTCAGTAAACAAAATGAAAAAATAAATATGAGCTTCTCCTTAGCCTAAGAGCTCCAGGGGAGGGCCCTCTCTCAGTCCCATCACTTTCACAGGTACATCTGGTGGGAATGCTGCTACTAGCAGTCTTTGGAATTCCTTCTCTAGGAAGACTAAGATGCCTCCTTTCATGCTTTCCTTTTACTGTGAACTATTTTATTCCAACAGACTTTTAGGAACAGACTGCAACGGCTTTTAATGGAATGTTGTTTTATTGAATTTTATCTATTTTTTAACAGATTAATTTAAAAGTTTTAAAGTTTGTGGGTAGTTTAATTTCATTTTAACAATAACTTTTTGCATGTTGTTATTTATATCTTTTTGCATGCTTTCATCTTCTTGGTTTTAATTTTTGTATGTTGTTTTGAGTCCCATTATTGGGGGAAAGGTGGGATAATGATGGTGGTAATGTTAATGGTAACAACAACAACAAAAATATCAATAAATCCTGCACCTTGGGTATGTCACAGGACTCAGAGCACCCATTGGCAATGTTGAGATAAAATTAAACTGCTGCTCCACTCAGCCTCTATATCTAGAATGAAGAGGGGTGCCATTCCATCCTTGAGAAGGCCCTGACAGCAGTCCTGTAAAGGAGGCTAGTATTATTTCTTCCATATGGAAAATCAATGGAGGAGAAGGAAACTGTGGCTGTGATCACTGTGATTTACCTAAGGCCTCCTGCTGCTGCCACCTAATGAGTCCACAGTTCAAAAATATGACTTGGTAACTCTTGGTTTACACTTTTAACCATTACATTATTTATCCACTTTTTTAAAACTCTGTTTTGCCTCTCTAAGCCTGCAAAATTAATTCTCAGCTATCTGGGTGTTAGTCTGAATGAACACACTGTTCTTCTGAGCAGACATGCATAGAACTTCACTGTTACAGGATCTAACTTTTTCCTTGTATGTATTTACTGTACATTCATTCATTTAAAATGCATTTAGCTAAGATGATCCAATAGTGTTTCTATGCCCAGTTAGGTAATTATCACCTTTCCACACTAGCCTGTACTTTTCTTGGCATTGTTACTTTAAAAGGCATTTAGTTCTGGCAGGATTGAGCAGCGTTTAGTTACATCATTAAAGCAATCAGCACTACAGGGAATTCTTATAATGTGTATATTATAAGAATAATTTTTATTACCTTGCGGTTCCTTTAGGGGTGTGGTTGTTACATTATAAACAAGCAGTGATAGCCCCAAGGGGGAACACATAAAAGTAACTCCTTTCAATGAGTGCTTAGATTGAAACTGACAAGGTAATTGACAAGAATGTTTTTAATAGGCAGGATTTATATCAGTCACTCTGGGGTTCCACAAATTAGGCCATCGGCAGCATGTTTACAAGTGCGTACATGTTCTAAATAACATGTTTTTAGTAGTGGCAACCCATGACCATCCACCCAGTAGATTACGTGGTTCAATGGGCATTGCACTGTACTGGCACTTTCCCTCAGGCTAGAGCATGTCGGGCAAAACCTCTTGAACATTCTACAGATCTTGGCTGCATAATTGTTTGGCATAATGGTGTTCTTTTTTTTTAAAAAAAAAAAAGTGTTTCTCTCATTTTCCAAACTGTAAGAATATATTAAGAAGTACAGCATGCAGAAGTACAAAATCAAATCTGCCTCACTTCAAGTCTCCACCATTTTTTCATGAAAAATGAAACAGCCATTCCAGACTGAATTTATATTCTACCTGAAAAAAATATACCAAAAAAAAAATTCAAATAAGAGATTTTATTAACACTAATAATAATAATAATAAAATTATTTGTTACCCGCTTCTCCTCAGGCTTGAGATGGGGTACAAGATAGATTGAATTAAAAACAAATTGCAATTAAAATACCCTAAAACACAAATCCATATATATCCTAGTTAAAATATAATATAAATTAAAAAGTACAGTTAAAAGTACAAATAAAATTAAAACTACAATTAAAAGTATACTTAAAAATAGACTGGGTAAGCTTGCCAGAAGAGATAGGTGCTAGGCACTTTTTTGAATTCAGTCAGCATATTTTGCTTTCGGATCTCTTCCAGCAGGTCATTCCACAGTCTAGAGGCAGCCAATGAAAAGGTCCTCTGGGTGACCATTGCCAGTCTAGTCCTGGCCAGTTTAAGTAAATAGCCCCCAGAGGACCTTAAGGTACAGGGCAGATTGTACGGGAGGAGGCAATCCTTCAGGTAACTTGGACCCAAACCATCTAAACCATTTAGCAATAACTATATGTAATAAGTCTCAATGAAGTAGCCTGATTAATCTCTTGCAGCATAAGAAGGAGAAAGGAAGGGGGAGGAAAAAGAAAAAAAAGAAATGAGCAGCAGCTTTCAGACTAACGTGTTTATTTTTGCATAAGTTTTTGTGGATATAAACCCCTGAAAGTTCATGCAAAACTCAAAAGCAGTTAAAAGTGCTGTAATATTCCTTACCCTCTCCTGCTCCCTTCCTTCTTTCTTTACTTTCACATAGACATGTACAGGGTTGTGCTGTTTGATTGCAATCTTGTGCACATTATTATGCCACAATATAGAATAGAAACTAATCCAGAGCACAGTAAATACAGGAGGAGGAGGAGAGTTACATAACAGTTCTATTTCTTGTGAGTAAGCACCACTGAATTCAATACGACTTACTGCAGAATTGGTATTTATACAATTACGATTGTATGGCTATCTTATTTAGCAATGTAAAATGGTCACCCAGACAGCCTCCTTGTTACTTCCCCCTACTTTTGTGACCTCCTACAGCCTTAAGCTGTAACTTTAGATTACCGTCTATAACTGCTGTTTGTAAAGTTTTGGGAACAGGGACCAGTTCTGTTATAGTCTGTAAAGTGCCATGTACTCAGCAGGTGCTGTATTAACAACAGCACATACTTACTATCTGCAGATGTCACAAATTTAATGCCACTTTTGCACAGTTGGGCTCACATCTCTTCTCATTTTTCCTACATAGTTTTTCTTTACAGGTAACAAGCAAAAGAATGACCCAGAAAAAGGATCATTCTTAAAGATAAACTGCTTTCTAGAAAACTTGCTTGAGGTGTTTTGGGTAGCTGGAAAAAACAATCGTGTTTATTAGTGGCTTTTCACTTAGCATGGTTTATGTGTATCTCACTTTACAACTGTCAGCTGTCAACTGGAATGATGGGGGCTGACAGATGAGAATCTTAAAAGTTCAGCTCCTTTCAAATGTGCTAAATGAACAAGAACTGCTTAATTTGGGCTCTACTGAAACCAACAAAAAGCCCTTGTAAGTATGCAAAGTTTTATTCTACTTTTGCATGTATAGTATGCACAGAGAATATTAAAAGCTTTCCAACCAGATACACTGTTAATTCAATGAGTGAGAAAGATTTCAGCAGGCAGACTTCAGATAACAGTGAACTACAAATGGAATTCCCTCTGGGGAAAATAAAATCTGAAATTCACAGAATATTGACCCTATCAAATGAAACTCGTCTATAATTTGTATGCTACCCAGAGGTCCTGTGATACAGGCTATATATATTTAAATAAATAAATAAATAAAATTTCTTGTGGTGATAAATTGTATTGTGTTAAATAATATTTTTCTACAATAACATGAAAACACTTTGATACAAGATGTTAAAAATAAGCATTTTAAATAAAATACTTTTGCAAAAGTGCAAACAGATGTCAGATAAAACTTCAGTATATTTAAGAACAAATATAGTTTAATGCTTTTGTGCATATATTCTTTCCTTATTTAAAAAAACTCAAAAATATTCAAAGTCTCCTAAGCAAACATAAAAGCTAATAATGATTTATGTTTTATCTCACTGTGCTATATCTTGTTGCTCTGTATGTGTGTCCACATGTGTCTCTGTCTCACATACACATTTTAAACTGAATTGCTAACTGTCCTTCAAACCCATTTTCTAAGTAGGTTTTTCCTGTTTAATAAACAATTGACTTTTTTAATGTTTGATGTTTTCTTAGTCCCATTTTGCACTATTGTGATGCTCATAAAAGAAATAAAAGATACTCTCACTCACAACACCAGGATATTTCCAGGAGATTATTATTTTGAAATGATACAGCATTTGTGCATGAAATGGAGATAAAAAGACTCCTAATATGTTGTTTTAATTAAGTAGTGGAGTTTTGACTCAGTTTGGCATTGGTAGGTGTGTTCGTGTTCAGAGTAGGCACCATTCCTCAAAAATGGTAAAATGTGTGATGCATCTTGAGATGTTGCAGTTGACAGCCATAAAATGGCCACCTTCTGTGGTTCGGTTATTGCTAACACCTGAATTAACTATTAGATTATAGTTAAACAATCTTAGCACAATTCGTATTTAAAATAATTGCACCAGGCAAACCTCTTCTTATTGACAAGTAGTGTTGAAACATCTGTCTCTGAATGAATTGATAGCATGAGAAATCTCATCCAGGGTACCCTGCCATATTTAAAGTCCTAAATTAAATTTGGCCTGAATAATAGATTGTTAAAAGTACACCATAACGAAAACAGTCTTTTTGTTCTTAGTTTCCACACAAGGACCACTGTGTTTTGAATTCTACGGCCACTCAAATACCTTTGGACAGTGAAGTGCTAAGTCAAAGACAATCTTTCTATTTATATCCCTGCCATGCAAGCCATTGAGCTGATCTTGACAGCTTGTTGAAACCAGTGTGAGTCTTTCACTGATGGCAGCCACTTGAACAGCCTCGGTGTAAGGAAAAAAAGCCATGTAAACATTGTAAGGAAATGAAGAGTAATAGAAAGATTGGGCAGAAGGAAGAAAGCTTGGGCAATTTTTGGGAAGAATTCTCATTACTTAGTTTTCGCCAACCAGATCGGTGCCCTAGATTGTCTCTTCAGTGCAACTATATATTACTTGAGACTGGGTAACGTAATATCAAGAAAGTACACAGGACTTTCTATATTTTATAACATGCCAAGAGAAGAAGGGGACAAGTTTGGTCTGTTCTTGGAGCTGTTTTCTTTCTCTCTCTGTGTTTGTGCCTTCAAGTTACCTGTTCACTTATGACGACCCCATTAATTTAATAGGGTTTTTTAAGGCAAGGAATACTCAGAGGTGGTTTGGCCAGTTCTTTCCTCTGAAATATAGGCCATTTCCACACTATATTGTTATTGTGCTATTATTCCACTTTGAACATCCTATGGAATCCTGGGGTTTGCAGTTTAGGGAGAGGCATTTAAAAATCTCAGCCAGAGAGCTCTTTGGCTTCCGTAAACTACAAATCCCAGAATTCCACAGTGTTGAAAGTGGAATATAGCACTATAATGGTGTAGGGTAGAAATGGCCATCGTCTACAGCAGTGTTTCTCAACTGGGGGCCATATGGCCCCCTGGGGGGCCCCAGGATATTCTAAGGGGGCCACAGCTGAACATCATGTAAATGGGGGGCCATGGTATGAGACCAGGGGGCCACAGAGGGAAGTGAGAAGTGAAGAAAACAGAGAAATGACCAAGAAAAAAATGAAACAAAATTGTTTTTCATGGCATTTCCTGTCTTCAGAATGATATGTTATGCCTCAAACTACTAAGAGGCTTTGCTCACAAATATCATGCGAATTATGGGAGTTTTGCTCCTCTTGATTCCCCCTTCCTTAACTCCCCCCACTTTAGCCATCCCATCAGCATAGCTTCACCAACAACTGTGTAGACTGACACTTCTAGGAGTACAGGTTATCTAGCTTATATCACCAGTCTATTTGTCATGGCCGCAGTATATCACAAACCCTATCATCTGTCAGACTGAAGTCTTACAAAAAGTCTTCTAAGTTTCAATAAGGTTTGTAGTTCCATCCTTCTAGGGCTTGGGAAACATTACTATTTTGGCAGGAAAGTACAGCTCTCGCAGCCATGGTCTAAAGAATTCTAGGAGTTGTATTCTCCAAAAAGGAACACGTCTATGTTCTGAGCTATTCTTTACCAGTATCAAGTGCCCTATAAATATTTTTGGTTTATCCTGCTCAGATGAGGCATATCTTCTGCTTCAGAAAGACTCTTTAACATTCTTTTTAATTATAGAAAGCAATGCTTTTGATTATGGGACATTTCGGTGATAATTCTATGTTTACACTTAAGTCACTAATGAGGATCATAACTCCTTTAAGTCAAGGACAAGTTACTCAATGTAATATTTGCATGGGTCAGTAGAGAGGTCAGTTGTCCCAGTGAGGAAGGATGCCTGTTTCCAATTGGCCTTGAATAACAACCTCAGCCTGGGAATGATGTGTATTTGAATTACACAGCAGGGATCTTTATAACTGATTATTTCTGCTTCTGATGATGTGATGAAGTAATGGGTAAGAAATATAAGTTTTCAGATCATCTTAAAAATAAAAAAAAAACAAGCAATGAAGTGTGCATCCTTCAGTGGTAATGTTTGTTTTGTCCAGCTGTGATGCTGAATACAACACATACAAGCCAGAGCAGATATTCAGATTGGTTAAATTTCCCTCTGTTATAACAGTAACTAACCATGGGGAATTCCTCTCCTACCATTACCACCCATGCTTCTTGGACTAACTGCCCTGCCTTCAAACCTCTTGAATTCCAAATATATCTATATTTTTCTTAAAAAATAGAATATTTGCAAAATTCCTGGGCATATCAGCAATATGTCAAATAAGTGGTTATTGTCATTCTAAAGTTTATTTTCTAAAGTTGTGAACAGGGCCAAATGGGAAGCCTTGGACTCCAAGCTTTGTATTATGCAAATATAATCAGATTTAACAGGATTAAGGAAAGAATAATGATTCTTGGGTGTTTTTTCCCAGGTTATGGGAGAAAAAAAAATTAAGGGCACTGGTACTCATCCCAAACCCCCTAGCTATGTTAAATATCTATTCCTTGCTTTTTTAAAAATATAAACACAAGAATTTATTTCTTAATTGTTAATAAAAATTATTAATTACTTTTGTGTTAATAAATCAGCTTCAGCAGACTAGAATACTGAAGCAGCTTCTTTCTACCCAAATGACCACCACAGATTTTTTTCTGAACAACAGTGTATTGAAAATGTGTTAAAATATATACTCTGATGATTTCCTAAAAGTGCTCATGAACCACAAAAAGTACGTTTCCAGAGTTGCCAAACCAAGGTTTTTCTTCTTTTGTATCTTTTCAAGGGTTAAAACACTTGAGAGAGAAACTTCTGTTTAACAAATGCCTCTGCATGTCTGGAGCACCTACTTATCCATTGCAATCTCTTTACCACATTAACCCATTATTGATCTTAGACCTGACCTGACCTGTACCTAGACGATCTGCTTCTCTGTGAATGAGAAGAACTTTAATTGATTCTGTGACTAAGTTATAGCTAGGCTAAAGATCAGCTTTCAAATGATTTTTTTTCCTATTTAATATAATCAAACATGAGATTCTTTTTGACAGACAATGGGGCATTTTCCTTTTTCATCTGTAGATTAAATGGATGCATTTTCTTGTTTATTCTGATTTTGACTCTTTCTATGTAATTGTAAACACACACACACACACACACACACAAATCTGAATGCTGCAGAAAAATTAATATGGAAAAACCTTGAACAGTCATCTGAATCCTTTGAAGAAAATTCAACTTAGTGAGTCACTTAAGAGCCATTTCCACACAAGACTGTTATAGCGCTATTATTCCACTTTCAACAATCTATGGAATCCTGGGGTTTGCAGTTTAGGGAGGGGCCAAGTGGCCCCTCCCTAAACTGCAAATCCAAGGATTCCATAGGATGTTGAGAGTGGAATAATCACGCTATAACAGTCTTGTGTGGAAATGGTCAAGGAGAAACCAAAAACACAATTTTTGCAGTGATCAAACTCTAAGAGCAATGTCAGGCATGGTTAATGAAATACATAAGCTTCACAACTATACTTCCCCTGTTTTAGCCTTCTCAAAACAGGAGCTGAGAAGAGCATTACAAATGGGGATGGTAATTAAATGTTTATCCTCTCCACAAACAGTTTCAGCACTGAATTTTACTAAAGTAGATGTTCACCATGGAGTTCTTCTCTCTCTCTATTTTTTCACATACCATGTGCCATTATGGTTATATAATGCCACTAGAAAACCACTGCTTCATGGTGGGATTTTTAGCTACCATGTGGGGTTGTCATTTAGCTGACTTGCTCAGTTCCTGGACGTTTAAATCTTTCACTGATAACACTGAAAAGGAAGATATGCCCTTATGATCTAGGTGATCAGATCTTACCACACTTTTCCTCTTATATTTTTAAAAGCTGTTTTATGCCCCATTCATTTTACTCTGATGGTTGTGACATTTGTTTATATGAGTCGCTTAAAAGCCTGGTAGGATGTAAATTGTGGACTTGTAAATGAACTATGGCAAGGGAGGAATCTCTTCCACATGGTTGAGGGTCCCAATTGCAGCTGCCTGTACAATACATATCACACTGCATGACTTTGATGAGAAATACACTCTAACATGTGAAATGAGCAATACAAAATACTGCTTAGACTCCATTTAGTTAGTGCCTTCTCAAAATTTGAGAAAGTTACTTGTTTGCTCATGTTGGCTGGGGGAGTCTGGCTGTAGGCCTTCTTTGAGCTGCTTCACACTTTATATACTTAAATGCTGATGCACTTACAATAGTGTGAAAACAGTCTTTTGCTGCTGATACATCCCTGGTGTTCTCACACACAATCTGTTTAGTTTGGCTTTATTGTTATAACAATATAACACTCACATTCTGAGCAAAGTATGTATATTGACGGAGAAGCAGGGAAAACATGCTTTGTATTCTGTAACTGTTCTTTATGTTTCTGAACAAAGAGTATGTTTAATAAAGAAGGGATGTATACACTTATCACTTGCAAAGGCTATGCTTGACAATCTCTGCAAATTGTGCTACAATCAGTTCCATTTTCTAGATAAGGGATTAAATCCTATTGTTAGTCCTTCCTAGAGTAGATCCATTGAATCAACCAGATTTTTCTAAATATTGAGTTGTCATTCAATAACTGATTCAATGGGTCTACTCTAGCTGGGATTACCAACAGGATTCAGACCAAGTGCACATTATTACAGGACCTCAGCAGTGGTAAAAGCATGCTGCCCATTCTTTTTGGCTACAATTCTGACAATTAGGGCCTTCCGCACTACACTGTTATAGAGCTATTATTCCACTTTCAACATCCTATGGAATTCTAGGGTTTGCAGTTTAGGGAGAGGCATTTAGAATTCTCAGCCTGAGAGCTCCTTGGCCTCAGTAAACTACAAACCCAGAATTCCTCAGGATGTTGAAAGTGGAATAATAGCACTATGACAGTGTAGTGCAGAAAGGCCCTCAGTCAGAGGTCTCTGTACTGTATCTAATTTCAACAGTAAGATATATGATTCTCCAGATGAGTGAAAGAGCCTAGGAGTTGACTCAACACCAATATAATTTTAAAATCTTATAGCAAGAATTTTGAAGGAAGACAACCATGTAAAGTCCAGTGAGGCAAAAACAGCAAAGAGTCTGGTGGCACTAACCAGTTTTATTTGACATGGGTTTTTGTAGATTCTGATCTACTTTCTGCATCTGAAGAAGTATACTGGAATCTATTAAAGTTTAGGCCAAATAAAGCTTGTGAATCTTTAAAGTGTCATGGGACTCTCTGTTATAGAAACATGTAAAGCTCCTCATTGCTTCAATAACTTGATGTTCTTATTTTACATTAAAGTTAACTAAATAAGAATGTGCATTTCTTATTGCTGATTTCATTACATTGTATTTTAATTAACAATACTTAATCAGGTCTTTCCATGTATGCATACCACTGTATGCATGATTACATCTAGAAAGTATCCTCTATTTATCTGTAAGAGAACTATTACAGAGCATTAAAGGTATTTAGCTGTTTGTCTTGACTTGCTTAGTGGCAATTCTTTGGTGCTCTGGTTTGCAAGCTCTACAAGAATAATTGTACTGGAAAGGGAGGAAAATTCTGTGCAAAACACTATATATATCTAGTAGATAGGTCAAATAGGATTATGAAAGAAGGATACAAAAGGCATAGGAAGCAGAACCAGAAATGTATGTTCTCATTTTCTCATTTTTTTTCTTTTTAAAATCTGCAATTAATTATCAACCAGTTTCTATGTACTCCCCCTCCTCATAAATGTGAAGGGAATTCTCCATGTAAACTAATGAACTAAAGTGAATCCAAATAGAGACCAGCTGGCTGAATTACTAAGTAATTTTATACACATGATTGACTTTATGATCGTTCACTGAAGTAACTAGTCTTTATTCTCACAATCAGTACCAACGATAATTCAGGGTGCAGAGAGAGTTGGAAGGGATGATTGAAATCAGGAAAATAAGGAGTGGTTTATTTGATGTAGTACCATACACTCTTGCGTATTCTTTTTTTCCCTGAACAATCAACACTGAATTACAGGTCTTTATGGAGTCCAAAACAACACAATGTAAATAGCTGCCTCAGAGACCTAATAAGCAACCAATGCCTAAATAATCATTACACATAGCCCATTAACAGCATCTTGCTGTGTAGCTTTTAACCGTACAAATGGTTGGGTCCCATTCTGTTTTTTGACAGATTGTAACCTTTCTAAGAGGTTCCTTTGGACTGTTATACCCTTCATATTTTATCTGAAGTTTTTTCTATTTATGCTGAAACAGTTACTTGCAAATGCAGAATGCACTTGAGTAGAGAGTATACATTCAGTTTTCTGATTTTTTTTAAAATGTAATTTTAATCAGTGACACTTTTGGTCACTGTGAGCTCAGTGACAAAAATCTGATGACATAAAACAGAATCAGAAAAAGGTGGAGAGGTCAAATGATCCAGAATTCCTGAGGGAATCTGCTTTTACAACAAGCAGTGTGCATATGTGGATGTGTGTCTCAGCACACCCTTTCAACTAAAGACTAAATTAAAATATTAAAGTATATATTGTTTAAAGCCTTTCCTTAAAAAATCATCATACTTACATAGCATAATAAATTAGACATTGTGGAAGAGGCTAATGATCTATTGCAATATGATGGAGGGCTAATTAAGATGAACAGTAGTAACTTTACTTCAAGATGCTGTATATTTATAGTTCAGTAACTGTACATACAAGATGCTATGTATGTATGGCTCATCTACATATTTTTCATTTGAATCTTTTCATAAAGCTTTGGTGGTTTGCTAGAATAAGGAGATAAACCAGGGGCTGAAGCAAATATTCCTTCTGAATATCTATTTATCGCAAAAAGTTTTTAATAAGATTTTCAAACTGCATGTCATCCTAGGACAGTTTATGAGAGGCATAAACATAAACCAGCACAACACTTTTAAATATAAATAAATACATTTTAACCTGATGCTAAAACAATATTGTTGGTGCCAGCTCAGGCATTCCATGAGGAAGACACTCAAAAGGACCCACCAATGACAAAACTCTCTCCCCTGTTTCAGCACAAAAAATAAATACTGATAAAGTAACCACAAAATGATAGTCTTCGAAGATCTTAAGGCTCTCTGGTACAATTAACATAAGATCCTGTGCTCCACGGTACAGCAAAGATCTGAATAGGCTGATGCTGCAGAAATGCTATAAGCACTAGAGATCAATGAGAACCTTTCCAATGTCAACAGCAATATCATTGCACAGTAAATCTGCTCTAGAACTTAGTCTGAACTTTGAAGGAGCTGCCCCAGAAGCTATCTTGGAGATATGATCCAATATTTTAAACAGATACTTTAATGTTTAGACCAAACCCATGAATGGATTCACCTCTGTAAGCTCCCTGCAGAGGACATCCTTGCAGTATATCCAGCTACAAGAAATTTGCTGAATGCATGCCCACGGCATCCTCTGCTGTCCAACAACAGAGAAATGGCTGTACTGGGGAGGCTGCATTGCTTACAGAGTAGGGTTGAGGGGATGTCATTGTCTGTTTGGAACAGAATTCCAGAATATGCAATGACCATAAAAATGAGTTGTAGTCTTATGTATGTCTTCATAATTTATTAACAGGATACCATCTCTGTGGATAGAACACATAAAAGATTGGTGGGCTAAAGTACTTATCCTATTTTTAAAGCCTATTCTTCCTATTTTAAAAGCCTACAATTAGAGAAGAAAAGGGGTGACCATGGCAGAGAAGGGGATGACAGCAATTTGCAAAATTATGTATATTATGGAAGAAGTGGACAAAGAGTTTTTTCTGTTCACACACATATATATATAATTATAATTATATATATATATAATTATTCTAGGTCATCCAATCCAGCTTATTGACAGTAAACACAAGAGCAGTCTCTTGTCTGTGGAAGCTATCCAAGGTGCTAGATCCCATCCTCCAAACAGAGGTAGCATCTTGATTAGCTGGTTTAAAGTTCAGGCTAAAATCCCGAGTACATTCACTGACTTGGGAGCTAACAGCTGTCCCTACTTAATGCTCAGATAAGAAGAAATAACAGCACTAGTGGTAGTGGTAGTAGTAACAGTTAGTAGTAGTAACAGTAGTAGTAGTAGTGGTAGTATGTGCCCTCAAGTCATCTGTGGACTTATGGCAAGCCCATCAATTTCATAGGGTTTTCTTAGATAATGAATACTCAGAGATGGTTTACTTCTCCAGAAATTGTATAGCTGAGTTACAGATTTCACTGCCAAAAGATGCTATACTATGCTACACTGTGGATGGAGTTTAATGGCAGTCGGGGGAGAAGTATCATGAAAATAAGTCTTATTGATGATTGCCCATCTAAATGACTACATCTGGCAACAGGTTAGCCAGCACTATGCAGAATGCCTTCAAATATCAGCTTATGAGGAGAAACACAAAAGAAATGTCATTTTCATCTCCAGTTTTCAGTCTTCCTAAAGTCCTTCCAGTTACCTGCTATGAGAATTATGGTTTTCTACAGAATAGACTATAATTCTGTTTCAGTGGGTCTTTCTTCTGTTTTTAACTCTTTTAAAAGACAGAGAAGACCAAAGTTTAGAAATTTACTCTTTTAGATAACAGTTCCTAAAATCCTCCAAATGGCCATGCTAGCTAGAGGATTCTGGGAGCTGTCATTCAGAAAAATAATTTTAGCAAGCTCAGATGAAAATATACAGAAACTCACATTCTGGCAACCTTGCTTAAAGTTAATTGTAATCTGAATAAAGACAATATTTGAAATGAACACAAATGATTTCTAGGTCTGATTCACAAATTACTGTTTGACTAGCTGACAAGCATTTCTTTTCTTTTAATGCCATTTACAGTGTTTGCTAATTTTCTATGCAATTTATTTCCTTCTTGCAGCAGACTACCTTAAAAATTACATGGAGCTGGCCCACAATTATAAAATGAAAGCTGCCTGAGCACAGTAAGCAATGTACTCATAATGATTGATGACAGATGTCCAATCAGGCTCTTGTTACTGGGATATGAGCTGGGGTGGGACCAACAGAGTGGTGTGCCAAAGGCCATATGCAAAACTGAAAAGACTGAACAATTTGGATTCACAAGTTTTAGAAGAGTCTAGAGAGCAGGGAGGAGGTCACCTTTTGTAATTGCAACCTGAGAATGAATGTGGCCTCAACAGATTACTGTAAAACTGGTTTTATTTAGATCAGAACAAAGTTTCCTGCGCTTTCCAACTCTTGTACATTTTTTTTTGTCCTGTAAATATCCCTTACAGCCCTGAGGCCATGACCATCTGTCTCTCACATTGGCCAAACTGAACCCTTTCCCATCAGCTGCAGAAAAACTTTTCAACACATCTGGCACAGTTTTTTCACATCAGCTGCTACAAGCCTCTGTATGTAGTAACTTTGAATCCTTTCCTATTGGAGGATACAGGTTCTTCCATGCAATTGCCTGTTAAAAAGACTGTAGCTGTTACCCCAGACTTTTCACATGAGCTAAGCAGAGGTTTTACATTTCCACCTCATTAAGAACCAAGGTCTTTCAATTAAAATCAATGGCACAGCACATCAGTTTAGATAACAACTGGAAGAGGGCTTTTGCAGGTGTAATGGCTAAATACTAGTTTTCTGCATTTAAAAAAGAGGTGAATGAGTTAAATGTTTGGCTTAGATTTTGCTCCAGCTAAGCTATGCCTAAATTTGTGCCAGTTGTGTTCTGTTTCAAGTTACAGTTTGGTAACCTAGAAATCATATCCTTTAGCTTATTCTTTCATCTGGGGCTCCCATCCACATGCTATCCTTGGCTTCTCTATTATGTACATGGCAATCGGAATTATCAGCATTAATCCCTTTATAAGTCGGTCCCACAGTTTCTCATATGCCCTCTCAACTGCTTTCTCAAAGGAAAAACAGTTCACTACAACCTCATAAGAGAACAAAGAAGACACCATTCACCATTTCAATTTTCTAATGAACATGAAACATCACACACACACATAAGCTGCAACATAAGGCATAAAACAACCTGCAACAATACCAAAACTCATATGGACTGAGCAGAAGAAGTGAAGGAATGAGAGTTGAGAATGTGGGAATATGAGTGTTGTATGTTCCTTTACTAGTGGTCCTTATGTCTTGCAGGGAGGACCCTTGAACTGCACACAAGCTGGCAGGAAGCTCAGTATACAAGTTAACATATAATGTCCTCATTATAGAGGTTTGTGATTTTTTTAAAAAAGCCAGCTTCTAGTTGCATTGGATGAGTTGAATAACATTTGCTAGAAACAGAGAATTCCATACCTGGGTCTTCTTAGGATCAGAAAGAAACTAAGACTTGGGGAAATGTCTTTTATGGATTCTTTGGATTGTAATCCCATAATCCCCAAACTAGCATGGCCAATCTTGGAAATCATAGTTTAAAAAGTCACTTTTCCAAGCTCTGAAGCAAGCTGTACAGGGCCAGAACAAAAGCTTCACTGGACCACAGGTAAGACCTGAATAAGATACCACTCTCCTTTTATATCGCTCAGAAACTGACTTCCGGTGGAGGAGACACGCCGAATGGGTGGAATCCACAGAGCTGTGAGATTCCTCCATCTGACGCGAGCGGG